>BQNB010060953.1:0-36704 GCA_026074375.1 Tanacetum coccineum
GTTATGCAGTGCACCAATCCTGGCTTTACCTGAAGGAAGCGAAGATTTTATCACATACTGCGATGCTTCAAAGAAGGGTTTGGGTGCTGTGTTAATGCAAAGAGAAAAAGTGATTGCTTATGCATCACGCCAACTGAAGATTCATGAGAAGAACTATACGACTCATGATTTGGAACTTAGAGCAGTAGTGTTCGCTCTCAAGATTTAGAGCCACTACCTGTATGGAACCAAGTGCACAGTGTTCACGGATCACAAGAGTGTACAACACATTATTAATCAAAAGGAGCTGAATACGAGGCAGCGTCGTTGGTTAGAATTACTTAGTGATTACGATTGCGAGATTCGTTATCACCCAGGGAAAGCAAATGTTATCGCTGACGCCTTGAGCAAGAAGGAACGAGAGCCACCATTAAAGGTTCGAGCCTTAGTCATGACTATAGGTTTGAATATCCCCAAACAAATTTTGGATGTTCAGAGTGATGTACGAAAACCAAAGAACGTCAAGAACGAATATGTTGGAGGTATGTTGGTTGTAAATTCTAAAGATCCAGAGAAATTTAGAATGGAAAAGTTGGAACCCCACGCGGATGGAACTCTATGCTTCAATGGCAGGAGTTGGTTACCATTTTATGGTGATTTGAGGACTGTGATCATGCACGCGTCCCACAAGTCAAAATACTCTATTCATCTGGGTTCTGATAAGATGTACCAAGACATGAAGAAGCTATATTGGTGGCCCAATATGAAGGCAAACATCGCCACCTATGTTAGCAAGTGCTTGACATGTGCTAAGGTCAAGGCAGAACATCAAAGGCCATCAGGATTGTTGGTACAGCCTGATATACCACAATGGAAGTGGGACAATATCACTATGGATTTCATTACGAAGATTCCTGAGTCGTCACAAGGCTACGATACTATTTGGGTTATTGTTGACCGACTCAGTAAGTCCGCAATCTTTGTACCAATGAGAGAGACTGATTCGATGGATAAACTTGCAAGAATGTACCTAAAGGAGGTGGTCACGAGGCATGGAATACCGATCTCAATTATTTGTGATCGTGACCCTAGGTTCGCATCAAATTTCTGGGGGTCACTACAGAATGCTTTAGGTACTAGTCTGGATATGAATACTGCGTACCATCCACAAATAGACGGACAAAGCGAGAGGACTATTCAAACTCTCGAGGATATGTTATGTGCTTATGCAATCGACTTTGGAAAGGGTTGGGTTAACCATTTGCCATTAGTCGAGTTCTCATATAACAATAGCTATCACGCTAGCATCAAGGCTGCACCATTTGAAGCACTTTATGGTTGAAAGTGTCGTTCACCCATTTGTTGGGCCGAGGTTGGAGAAGTTCAACTCACTGGTCCAGAAATAGTGCAAGAAACAACTAAGAAGATCGTTCAAATCAAGCAGAGAATGCAAGCTGCTCGCGATCGACAAAAGAGTTACGCGGATCTAAAGCGTAAACCGATGGAATTCCAAGTCGGGGATAAAGTTATGCTTAAAGTTTCGCCTTGGAAAGGGGTCGTACGTTTTGGCAAACGGGGGAAGTTAAACCCTAGGTATGTTGGACCTTTCAAGGTGTTAGAAAAGGTTGGAGAGGTTGCTTACAAGCTCGAGCTTCCAGAAGAGCTGAGCAGGGTTCACAATACATTTCATGTATCCAATTTGAAGAAGTGTTATGCCGACGAACCGTTAGCCATTCCGTTGGATGGACTTCATTTTGATGACAAACTTCAGTTTGTTGAGGAACCTGTAGAGATTATGGATCGTGAGGTCAAACGGTTAAGGAAAAGCCGTGTACCAATTGTCAAGGTTCGATGGAACTCCAAGAGAGGTCCTGAGTTCACGTGGGAACGTGAAGACCAATTCAAGAAGAAATACCCACACCTCTTCACCAAGACCGCACCGTCGTCAAGTGCTGCATCGTAAGCCTTGAGGACAAGGCTCGTTTAACGGGGGAAGTCTATAACACCCTTTTAGGTCATTTACGTGTTAATTTACATTCCCTATTTATTTTTTGTCATGTACGCCGGTTTGTTTTTATTCTAAATGTTTTAAGTTTAAAATCGAGGTAAGCTAAAAATTGTCATTCAACTTAAACAGACATCAAACAATTAAAGGTTTACGTCAAGCAAGCAATATATTATTTTTACGAAAATAATAATCAACTTTTATATTTTATTTTTATTGGTTACATAAAGTGGTTACGTTTCGCAATTAAATACATTTAGGCATACACGGAAGCAATTATACCTTTCTTTACGCAACCCTAAATACCCACCCTCAATTATACCAAATACTCAATTAAATTATAAAATGTTCTATAATATACATGCATGGCCGGATTAGGGCTTTTTAAATCACTAAAGGATACTTTGACTTGGGATATTAACATGTGTGATTATACCTTTAGCAAGCAATAGTCTTTCCAACTAGTCCTTTGTACAGCACCAATCATTTAAAACAAAATGGCATGACTAGTGAAACTTACTATCTATTCTTTGATTTCCTCATCTTGTCTCAAGACTTTTACAAGTGGTCTTTGATAAGTCCTAGTAATATAAAGGCTTGCAACTAGAAGAGAAACACATACACTTCATACTTTACAAGAGAAACAACACTCATTTCTCTCTTTCTTATGCCCCAACCCACGACCAAACCAAAAACCCTCAAATAATTTATACAAATTTCATTTACCAATTATACAAGCATTCATACAACATATCTAAGATATACGAAGAAGGTTTGAAGGCTTGGCTAAGCATTTAAAAGGGTTAAGCAAGGAAGGTTTGAAATTAGGGTTTCCTTGGATTTAGGGTTTTCTAAGACTTGAAAGCTAAGGTTTGTTTGCTAAACAAGGGTTTACATCATATTTTTCATCATCCTACATCATATTAAGGTTATCTAAAAACCTTAATCTCTTTACTTTCATGATTTTATGCATATATGATGTTTATGTAGTTAATAGCCATCTAAGGAACTTATTTACTTGTAAAATGGATTTTTACACTTGTTTATGAGTTCGGTATAGCTTTTTCATATGTGATATTGGATGCTTATGATCATGTTTTATTGGAAAATTTAAGTATAGTTCAAGGTGATTTATGTTAAAAAGCTGTATATAAATTGTTACATAATAGTGTATTTATAAAGGTTTATGAACAAATAAGTATGTAAACATATGGATCTTGTGATTCTTGAATAATTTTTGGACAAATCATGGACTAGAGACCCTAAGGATGTAATACATGTGATATAAGTTGTTGTAATGGACTTCTAACAAAGTGGTTAACCTAAAAAGTTATAAAAACTAGTTTTAATCACATTTTCACAAAAACTCAAAGTTTTATTTTATCGAAAAATAAAATGCATTTATATTTTTATTTATAAAATACTATATCTCATGAGGATTCTAAAAATGTAAGAAACTCAAAAAACCGATTTATAACGAAGGAGATACATAATTTACAAGTTATACGATAATAAACGAGTTTAAAAAATTTATAAAAACAATTTGCGAACCACTTTTGATATGAAATGTTGGTTATTTTTCTCAGATAGTACATATTTTTAAGATTTCAAAACATTAATAATCATAATTTTTGTATCAATAACGAAGGAGTTATGAATTTCGCAAGTTTACGATAATTAAAGTTTATAAAAAATATTTTTTTATAAAACTTGACAGTTAAAAATTACTTTTCGATCTCTGATATATATTTTTGAAAATATATACTTTGATTAAACTTTTAATTTCAAAGACCTGCTCGAAATAATCCTAAAAACGGTAGTTTATAAAACGAATAAGATACGACATTACGAGTTTATGACGATTAATTTTATAAAAATAATTTAATGAGAGTATATGAACAGTAAAAAGTACTGTTCACCAGTAGGTTGAAAATATGAAAATATAATATTTTGATAACTCGTCTTAATACGAAAGCATGGACATAAGAAACGTAGGAAACGGACTTATAATCGAAAATGTTATGGCCGTTTTTACTAAAGTATTATTTTATACGTTTTTACTTTATAAGTGTTGTTTTACAATGCAATTAGATGGTGAAGTAGTTATATAGAATTATATATGGTATTAGTTAATCAAAATGCTTAGTGCTTATACGACCTATGTTTAATTAGGTTGCATTCAGTCATTACCATGACTCATTTTCTGTTATTCTGTGATAATCATTAACTCAAGATGAGTTCATAGCCCTACGTTTTACATTTATAATGATTTACAAGTTTTGGGGTGAAAAACATATGCATGTTTTACAATTGGACGCAAGTGAACATTTTTACATTACGATTACGTGTTTGCCTAGGTAGCGATAACCCTTGATATGTGTGAAAACACATATCCGTTTTATATCAAAAATAGCCCTAAAAAGATAAAATTGTGCTTAAAATGCTTGTATATTGTTGTTTTGTCTTTTTGGTTTGTGTTGATCCGGATATAGCAAAAAATCACAAGTAAACGGTCTTCAAAACCGGACAATAACGGACCGGGAAAGGTTAAAAGGATTCAGAAGTGCCGTGAGAATGCTAATCATAGGTCAACAAAAGTCAAACCCTAGGTCAAACAAAGTAACCATTAAAAATGACCAAAACAATTAAATACCTAAATCAGTCCCTCAAAGTTAACCAAATTCATAAAAAGTCCCTAAGCCCTAACGGTGTTATCTCTTAACACTATAAGAGATAACATTTTTTATCTTTCTTACATTTACCAAATCCAACCTAAACAACCCAATGCCCGACCCAATGCCCGACCCAATCCTTTTCCTTTTGAATAAGCCCAAAGTCAAACCCTGGTCAAAAAGAAATTAAACTCGCCTTTATAAGTAAAAAGGCGTGGGAAAAGTGGTTTTAACTGTTCATCATTGTCTCCAATATTTACATGCGTCAAAACAAAGGGTAAATGCAAATTGGCTACGTGGCTAGTTAATTCAAGTGACAAGCAATGATATGCAAGCTATTACGTCATCATAGACGCTCTCATTAGTCAAGACACCTAAGGGGGAATGCACGTAGAAGCAAGAATAGCACACAAGGATGGGCATTTTTACACTTAATTACTTGCAAAAGATGCAACAATGGTTCAGGACACTAGGATTGCCATGTGGCAATTCGTATTTCGTGCTCATCAAAACGATTCCATGGGCCAAGAATAAAGATCATTGATTGGCCATACATTCAAGGTTGTGATTAATGGGGCATCTAATATGAATTTGGAAGTCCTTAGAAGCTTCTCTCAGCTAGTATAAATAGAAGCAAAGCCTCACTCACAAGATCTATCTAGGAGTAGGATATAAATTAGCTTATTAAAATTAGCTTTTGTAATTTTCAGTTAAAATGTTTTAGATTAATGTTTGTTTGATGTAATTTCTTTTTTCAATATTGTAAGCAGTTTTTCATTAATAGAATTCGAATTTTATCTTATCTTTTCTAAAGCTCACTTTTACTAAATTGTGTCTAATAGTTAGTAATGATACATAAGCTTCTCATAAGCTTCATACAAGCTCTTTGTGTTCTCTATGCTTAAAATGAGGACTTATAAGAAGCTCTTAATATAATAATCTAAAAGTAGCTTAATACCTTGGCTTATTGATTTTTGAGCTTTTTGAAGAATGAGCTAACCATGGAAGAGCGGTAAGGACTTTTATGGTTTATTCCTAATAAGTAGAGTTGTAAACTCATTAGAGCTTTGATGCCTTTGTTTAAGCTAAGGTTTCTGTAAGTTTTCTTTTAAATTCAAGTATCTTAGTTTAATAAATTGAATTTGCTTATTTTCTGCTTAACTCTAGCTTTTTTGTTCTTAATATTGTTTCATTGAGCTCATTGATAATGTTTGATCATCTGTTTTTAGCTTTTGTACTTTAGATCTTAGTTTTTCATATTTTGTCTTATAAATCATTAAAAAATCCAAAAATATTTAGCATAATGAGTAGTTGTTAGATTCTAGCTTATATGATTGTTTGTATAAGCTCATAAGATCTGTTTTTGGCTATTTGTTATCTGGTATTTAGGATTTAAGCTCTTAATTTCATTTTCATAAGCTAATATGGTTTTGAGTTTAGTTAAAGGAGTGTTTGGCACAGCAGACTTAACTACAAGTTAGCTTTTGGAATTTTGTGCACAAGTAGATTATAGGCTAAAGTAGATAGGTTAGGGCTTAATTTAGTATAAAAAGTTAATTTACTTATCTATTTTTAAGCTAAAAAGTATTTATTTGTCTTTTCATAAAACCTTCAAAAACCAAAAATATTGCATTCTGACTTCACACCCTTTTTCATTCAGCATTTCCTTTTAGCATTTGATTTTCAAATTAAGTTTTAAAAGCTGTTTTAAGTAGTTAAAAGTTCAAGGTTTCTAAAGATATAAGTCAATAAGCTATAAGGTTCCATTTACATACTTAAAATTAAGCTCAAAGTTTGCATCCTGTTGTTTAGTTCTCAATTTTCTTATAAGTGCTTATTTTGATTTTCTAGCTTTTGGCCTGTTCTTTTTGCTTATTTCTTGATTAGTTTAGCTTATTAGATTAGTTATTAATAGCTTGTAGCTTATTTGGTCTGTTTCCTTAGCTTATCTTAGTTTTCTAGATTATTAAGTTTTGAAAAAGTATTTTGCATAAACAGCTTTTTCATTTAGATTTTTCTCAGCTTAAATGAAGTTCAAAATACTTTTTGAGAACTGTTTTAAGTAGTTTTTAGGATAAGCTCTAAGTAGGGATAAGTTGTTTTGCTTAAAAGTTCTTGTTAGTTAGCTTAATTTTAAGCTCAAGGTCTGCCTAGGGACTGTTTGGTTTGTAGTTTTCATATTAAAGCTTATTTGGATTTTCAGCTCATATTTTGCTTTCTTTTGCTTATTTCTTTCTAAACCAGCTTATTAGGTTTGTCTTAGGTTAATAGTAGCTTATTTTGTCCTTGCCTTAGCTTATTTCTACTTGTTAAGTTCTAAAATTCTATAAAAAGCCAAAAAGAAGTAGTTAAGCATTTCTGATTTAAAAAGCCTCTTTTCGGTTTATTTTTAAGCTTTCAGAAAAGTTACTTTCACAAAAGTTGTTAGTTTCTAGCTTATTTACAACTTTGCTTTTATAAGTTTTCAAAAAAAAGGGAAGATGGAAATCGGGGGTGCGCAAGGCTCGAACCCCCGACCTCAACATCCTCAACCCTTATAAACAACACACACCACACACCTCACTACCATCGTGCCCTGGGGTCTTTTTCGTTATAGGTTTACCAAGTTTAATATTTGAATACATTTTCCCTTATTAGCTTGTTAAGTTGTTATAGCTTATTACATAGCTTATTCGATAAGCTGTGTAATCAAGCTTATTTTTCCTAGGTTCTTATTAGTTCAAGCTATTTTCTATTTTTTTATAGAATTTTTATATTTAGTTTAGTATTTTTAAACATTTATTTTTATTAAAAACTTTAAAAAATCATAAAAAATAGAAAAATAATCAAAAAAATATAAATCTTTTTTAGAAAATTTTCTTTTATCGTAAAGTTTCTAGGAAAATTAGTTTTGCTTTCGTAGGGTTAAAATTCCAAAATTTCGATTCTTAAAGAACGGGATTCGTTCCCGTTCTCGTTTTTCGCGTTTCTAAGCTCATTTCAACTCCGTTTTTGTTCTAGTTTTCTTTAAACTTACTTTTTAGTCAATTAGAATCTATTTAAAAAGAAAAATTCAATTTAGGTTTAATTTTGGAAATTTAGGGTTTTTAATTACCATTTAGGGTTCCCGTTTTGCGTTTTTAGTTAAAGTTTGATTTCCCGTTATTTGTTTTCATGCTTAATTGTTATCATTTGCTTATTTTAATTGTTTTTAATTCGTAAGAATAGATAATCAAATCAATCTTTGTTTCCAATTCAAATCATTCTCCGAACAACAAACGTGGTCTCAATTTCACAAATCGTTGGGGAATAACGACCCGGGAATCATACTTCCCGGTTAATATACGTATTATATATATATATATATTTATTTGAGTAGATTTTCCTTTTTACCTTTGTCCTCAAGGGTAGTTTTGTAATTTTCTATCATATTATATTTTATAATTACGTGTATAAGATTGCTGCAATCAATTTTTGGCGCCGCTGCCGGGGATTTGTGATTAAGATTCCTTCGTTTGAAGTTTGTTTATCGTGATTTGAAGACCCTTTCGTTTTCGAAAATTTTGTTTTTGTTAAAAAAAAGTAAAATATAAAAAGTAAAAAATATTTTTCTTTTCTTTTAGTATAATTATCATATATAAAAAAATCATCAAAAATATAAAAATTGTCCATAAAAAATAAAATAAACAAAGTTGGTAAAAGAACACCAACAAATAATACCTTCAATTGAGGTATTATCCATCAATAAGTTCCCAACTTGAATAAAAGATTTAAAAACTTACCATTTGTGTCACTTACGAAATATAGCTCACCTTAAAAAGTAAAATTTTTAAGAGCTACCGAGAAGTAAGTTTGATTATTTGGTTCAAGTTGTCTATCTCATTGTCCGTTAAAATTAGAATAAACTTTTGAAAAACCAAAAATAATCTTTTTTTTCTTCTTATCCATTTAATTCTTTTCTTAACCCTCTAAATTGTTTAATTCTTATAGCATCACTCAATCATTGTTTGAATCCCCTCTTCTCGATTAAAGAATGCTCGTCTTGTGGAGCTTTGTACACTGCATACTTTTGTTGTTCAAAAGGGGGTCTTGAAGACAAGATTCTTGTTCCTAAACCCCCTCAGAATTGTGCAACTTGTGGAGATCCGGTTGATGGTCTATATTGTCGACCTTGTTCTTTTGTGCGAAAGTGTTTGAATGAAGGTTGGTATACAATTCATGATGAAAACGACACCTTCCACAACCCCAATACGTGCCATATTCTTGTGAGTTATGTGGAAACGATGCCCATCATGGCTATGATTGTCCACCTCAAGTCCCGATTGTCTACAATCAGGACCCGTGTTTCGATCAAAACTTCGATAATAATATTCCACTAACTTCACCAAGTTTTCCACAACAATATCTTTGTTGTGAAAACTGCTGGGGTCCTCGTGCGACTTTTCAGTGTCAACCAATGAACCAAGATTTCTATAATTCTAATCTTTCTGGTTTTGACCAATTTCAACCCCCGCGGTTTCTCGTCAATTATCCTCCTCAAGAGACAAGTAAATAAATTTTGCAAGCTCAAGAAGACTTAATGGAAGCTATACAAGCCTTTTTAAAGGAGTATGATCATATACCTCCTAATGAAAAGTGCATGGCTCTATTGCTAGCTGAGGAGAGATTTTTTAAGATTAAGCAAACTATGGAAGAAGAGCAGAATCAACCTGGAGTTATGCAAGAATTGCTTCTTAAACTTATAAATGATTTGCAAATTCTTAAAAGAAGTCAACAAGAGAAGAAGGAGACGACAGCTCAAATTTTTACTCCATATTGGGATTTTTTATGATTGATGATGAAGAAGCTAGAGACAACTTTTTGAAAGACGTTTGCACCTTCTTAAGGAAGTTTAGTCGTATACCTTTTGGAGTAACACCAAAGGTTATATTGATAGCTTGGGAAAGTTTTGGCAAAATTAAAGATGCTTTGATGGACAAGCAATATCAACAAGAGGATATTCAAGAATTGATGAGTAAACTCCTTGAAGATGTGCGAAATATTAGAGAAGAGCTATCTGAATATATTAATTGTCCAAGTTGGAATCGTCCTACTTTCTACGACAATGACGATGATGAGTATACTATTATATATAGCAAGCCTAAAGCAATCACACCCGACTTACCGACTGTGGAGCCCGATAACTCTCTAAGTATGGGGGACGAGCATCTTGACACTATTCCTAGTGTTGAGAACCTTGTCCCAATCCCAAGTGAGTTCAAGGGTATTTCCGAAGATACGTGTGATATGCCCGCTGGTGAAGATTCTTCTACTTTTGATGATTTGAGCGATCATTCTGAGATTTTATCCGATTCTAACAATGATGGTACTTCAAGTGATGACGATTCTTATGAGAACATCGAGTACGTTGAAGCATCACCTCTCAATTTGGAGATCGTTAGCTTAGAGGAGGTGAATAAAGATCAAGAAGAGAAAGAGTTTGACTTAGAAGATATTTTTCAAATCCAAGACGTTATTCTTCGAGAGAAATTAGTGAATATCAGTCGTCTTATTACTAATATCGAATCTTTGAAAGACAACCCTACTCCTGATCGTGTGTTCAAGTCTCCTTCCTCAGTTGTCACGGATAGTAATTCGTTCTTTGAGAAGTCCGATACTTCTTTCTCTTTTTCGTATAACTCTTTACCTGAATTCGAGACTTTTAGCGATCATACGGAAGACGAGAAGTGGCAGTACCACTACTCATGCTAATAACTCTCTTCCCGAGTATGATTCGTTTCTTTTTTAGATTGAGCCCGATCAGGGAAGGTTGATTAGCATTGTTATTTCTGATAATTCAAATGACCCTCTTTTGGAACTTCCCGAGTTTGAATCATTTCATTTTGATCCGTCATTTCCTCGTCCTCCTCCAGAACCACCGGATGTTGAGATTAGCTTATGAGATTAGCTTAATTTTTAAGACTGATGCATCCATGATAGACAATTTTGATGACTTAAGAAGATGAATGTTTTGACCCAGGGGAGGTGAGATTAATGTTGAAGTTGACAATTCCTTCACATTTGTCACTTGGACTTTTCCGTAATCTCACTTACCCCTAAGGTTTCTCCCTTTATTTTCCTCCACCAAAAATGAGGACACCATTTTTGACCCCGACATCTCCACTTAGAGCCGGTGGCATCTCATCGGGATGGAACTTTCATGTGCTTAAATGTTTATCCAAACATTAATGAAAGCCCGATTGAGATTTTCTCTTCCATTTACTCTCTCCAAGGACGAATGAATTCGGGGATCGAGTCAAGCTATGTGACTCGGTTACCAGAATAAAGCGCTCTGTGGGAGCACCCATACTTTATCTATTTCTATCTTTTTCTTATTTCTATTGTGATGTGAGGACGTGTACTCATCTTATTCTTGTGTGTTTTTGTTACTTGTGAATTTTTGCAGATTAACCCAAATTTCTAAAGACTCTCGTTGTTCGGTGTTTGTCCCAGTTCACTCGAGCTTCCTAGCCTATGCTTGCAATTATTTGGGAAATCTGATATCCTAAAGATTTATCGTCTAACATTTATCTTAGTAGCACACTTAATAAACGGCTTAAGATTTTTTTGTAATACTTTCTTCAGGCTTGAGTTATGCATAGACTTTTTGAGTTTCTAGTATGTGGTTTTTTAAAGGTCTTAGTGCTAGTACATTGAGGACCAATGTTGATTTTAGTATGGGGTAGTAACTCTTCTAAATGATCTAACCTACTTTTAACACCCGTTGTTCCACGACCCCCGCACCCCCCCCCATTGGGGGGGGGGGTTTAACGTCCCCGTTTTCCCACCAAAAATTTTCAAAATATGAAAAGTTTTAAATTTTCAAAAATAAAATAAGTGTTTTTGTAACAATTTTGACTTCCTCATGGGTGTAGAATAAGATAAATATTGACTCGATCGAGCGTGTTTGAGCTGCTAGCTTGTTCCTTAACTTTAGGCTAAGTTGTTCAGCGGAAATTCACGAAGAACTAAATGATAGAGTTAAGTATGAAGTGGATCTAAACATGGAAATATTTGGAAATCTTAAGAGCCAGTATTAATATGTGGCTTTTTCTCCCATAAGCTCTTAACCGGATTAATATACGTGCTGTTTTTGGAGATTAAACTTAAATCAACAATTTTTATGTAATATATAGCAAAAATTTTAGTCTTAGTTCAAATTTATACTTGAATTTTTCAAAAAGAAGTCTTCTCTATATAAAGTAAAAAAAATGATGATGAATAAAATAATGAAAAATAAAAAAATATAATAATAATAATAAAAGCTGTGGGTTGATAAAAGTTTACTACCTCTTGCCGGCTCACAACCGATGTGGTAGTCTTCTAAAGAAAGCCCATAGTAAGAATAAAAATCCGAGACTGATAAAAGTTTGCTGCATCTTGCCGGCTCACAACCGATGTTGCAGCCTTCTAAAAGGTCGAGGGTTACAATTGCATAAATGTTTAATATTAAGTTTAAATTAATAAATAGATTTCTTTTTGTTAAATTCAAATATGCTTTTGAACTTTGACTATTCTATTTTAAAGCTATGAATATTCGGGAAACTTGAGAGTTTTTGAAATCTAAGGTCCGTGAGTCCCGATACTAGTCTCTGTGGGGTGTCAAAATCCTGGTCACTTAGCCGCAAGGTTGGGATGTGCCAAGACGAAAGTCGCTACATGGGATGATCTCGCCTTCAAACTCATTATTCTTGGGTGGAACGTGAAGCATAGTATTTTGCAAAATGTTGATCCATGGTTGAAATTCAAAATAGCACACTCACTTAAGATATAATAAATGTATGGAGTAAAAAGTTTACAAGTTGCAAATATGAGTAGTGTTAGCATCTTTACTGATATTCAGCTGTGATTTTGTTTTAAGCTTGGTTTGGATAAGTGAAAAGTCAGGGATGATGAATTTATCCTTTTTGGGGCATTCTCATATCGAAATGCATCTTGTTCTATGATCCCAAACAATTATGGAAATAATGAAAGTCGAAATATTCTAAGTTTATAAAAAAGAGTTTTAAAAATGGGAAATCGGGGGTGTTTTATAACTTGTGACTTCTAACTCTCTCCACAAACATCTTTGCTACTTTTCAAAGATTTAGTTTGGGGAAGTTTTGAGGTATTTGGTTTTAAAGCATATAATATTGCGTGAGGAGACCACAACCCTTAGTTTTAGAATTTGATACGTGTGAGAAAACATAACCGTTTTATATCAAAAATGCCCAAAAAAAGAAAAATGTCGTAAAATACTTGTATATTGGCTTCTGTTTGTCTTTTGTGATTGTGTAGGTATGGATATTGCAAATATCACAAGTAAACGGTCAAAACCGGACAAACACGGACACGAGAACGGATATAATGTACAAGAGCCGGCAAGATTGTTATCAAAGGTCAAAAAGTCAACTCATGGTCAACCCTGGTCAAGCACAAGAAGACAAATCTTTCAAAAATACAAAATCAGCCCTTAAAGTTAAACCATATTGCACAAAAAACCTAAAAACCCTAACGACCGTTATCTTTTATCCCTTGGTCAACCAAAGTCAACACATAAAATGACAAAACCCAAATTTCCCAAAACAGTCCCTCAAAGTTAAATCAAATCACAAAATGGTCCCCTAAACCCTAACGGTGTTAACTCTTTAATATATAAAGAGTTAACACCCGTTAACTTTTATATACAAATCCAAAACCTGTTAACCATTACCCAAGCCCAATCCTTTTATTTATAAACCCAAAGTAAAAGCCAGTTTCCTCCGAGTCAAACCCTCACCCCAACAGTTAAAAAAGGCGCGAATGGTTTTTAACTGTTCATCGTCGTTCTCGCAATTTACCTCATTCAAATCAAAGGGTTAATCACAATTGAGGACATGGCTTAGTAATTCAAGTGCTAAGGAATGATGTGGCACAAGAAAACGTCACACAAGGGCTCTCATTGGTCAATCCCCCACATGAAGTGACACGCGGGACATGAAAGAAACACACTTATGATTGGGATTTTGCATTAAAGTGAGTGTAAAAGAAACACAGATGGTTCTGACATACGGAATGCCACATTGGCAATCCGTATGATCAAATTTAATCCAACGAGTAAAAATGGGAATCCAATGATAAGAAAGCAATCAAGGGCCAAGATCAAGGATTGAGAATCGTAGCTATGACCTAGAAGCTTCATTCTTCAGCTATATATAGAGCCTCACACTCACACACAATGTTATCTTCTTTTTTAGTTTTAATTTTTAGTAGCTTATAGAATTTTAACTTATGTAACTTTCTTTTTAAATGTAATTTCTTATTAAGCTTTTGTAGTTTAAATTTCAAGCTTTGTAATCTGTTTTTCATGAATAAAATTAAAGTTTACCTTATAAAATCTGTTTTTATTTACTTTACTCTTCTATAAGGTCTCAAATCACTCATAAGCTCTCAAAAGCTCTTCATAAGCTCATCTAAGTCTCTAAGCTTAGATTTGAGCTCAATTGATCATTTATATACTTAAACTATTAAATTCATTTAATTACCTTTGCTTTATGGATTTTGAGCTTTTGGATGATGAACTAGCCATGGATGAGTTCATAGGACCTTACTAGATTATCCTTGTAATAAGCTAGAGTTGTTGAATGATCTTTGAGCACTTTTGCCTTTGTTTAGCTAAGGCTTTTATAAGTTTCCTTTAATTTTCAAGTATCTTAGCTTTAATTTTGTATAAGCTTATATTCTGCTTATAGTCTAGCTTATTTGTGTTTAATTCTATCTCATAGTGCTTATTGATCAGGTTTTATCATCTGTTTTTAGCTTTTGGAGTGTAAATCTTAGTTTTTCACTTTTGTCTTATAAATCAATAAAAACCAAAAAATATTAGCATAGTTCTTAGTTCTTTGTCTCTAGATTATTTGCTTATTAATATAAGATCATTAGGTTTGTCATAAGCTATTTGTTATCTGGTATTGAAGTTCTGATCATCAAATCTATAGTTGATAGACTGAATTGGATTTTAAGTTGTTTAAAGGAGTGTTTGGCATAACAGTATTAACCATAAGTTAATACCAAGGGTTAAACTGTTTGTGGCTCCCAAGTTTAAAACTGAGTTTAATAAAAATTTGTAGCTGGTAAAGTTAGGTTCTAGTAAATTTCATTAAGTTTGATAAAGTTTTTCATAAGATTTTCGTAGCTTTGATCTTGAATCAGTAGCATTTAAATCAGTCATAGTAGGATTTTAAGCTTAATTGAATTCTAGCTTATATAAGTGTTTTTGTAGGCCTTAGTTTTGTGGTTGAAGAGTGTTAGGATTGTTTTCTTAGGTCTGCAATAGAAGGTTTTAAGCATTGATCACCCAAGTGCAAACTGCATCAGCAGTTCTCTACAAAAGACAAATAGCATTTTTCAAGTTAAAAATTCATAAGGTAAAAGTAGTTTTTAGGATTAGATTTTAAGCATCTCAAATAGATTCTAGGGTAGTATAAAATCTTTTTCAAGTTTTATTTTTAATACAAAGCTCATATGAACCATCAGTTTAGCTCACAAATTAGCTTTTTGTCTTTAAAATGAACAAAACTAAGATAGCATATGCTGTTATCTGAACTGTCTGTTTTTTAGGTATGCTCTTTCAATAAGCTCTAGTTTATGAAAAATAATTTTAAAAGCTTTTATCAAATAATCTATTATAGCTGAAATTTTCAGAAAAATCCAAATTTCATTCATGAAAAGTTCATTAAGGTTGTTTAAAATAAAGCAAAAAGTAAGTGGTAAGGGCGGTTTGGTTAAAGTTTTTAAATTTAAGCACATAATTTATGAAATTTCAGCTTTAGGCTATTCTGTGCTTATTTTCTTTTCCATTTTAGCTTATTATGATTGTGTCAGCTTCAAATAGATATATTTTGTCATAGTTTTTAAGCTTAGTTAGATTTTTACGCTATTAAGTTTTGAAGAAAGAAAAAAAACCAAAAATATAGTTAAGGGTAGGGACTGTCTAGTTTTCAAGCTGTTTAAACAGCTTATTAGGGCTTTTCCAAAATAGTTTCTTAATAAAAGTGCTTATTTTTAGCTTTTCTAAAACTTTGTTTTTATAAGTTTTCAAAAAAAGGGGAAGATGGAAATCGGGGAGCAAGGCTCGAACCCCCGACCTCAACATCCTCAACCTTTTTAAACACCTCACACCACACACCACTACCATCATGCCCTGGGGTCTTTTTCATTATAACTTTACAAAGTTTTATTACTTATATACAATTGTTAACACCATATTTAGCTTAATAAGCTGTTATAGCTTTTTACACAGCTTATTCGATAAGCTGTGTAATCAAGCTTATTTTTCCTAGGTACCTTTTAGTTCAAGCTATTTTTTGTATTTTTTTTACAATTTTTATAATTAGTTTAGTATTTTTAAACATTTATTTTTATTAAAAACTTTAAAAAATCATAAAAAATACAAAAATAATCAAAAAAATAATTTTCTTTTTAAAAAAATTTTCTTTTATCATAAAGTTTCTAGGAAAATTAGTTTTGCTTTCGTAGGGTTAAAATTGCAAAATTTCAATTTTTAAAGAACGGGATTCATTCTCGTTCACGTTTTTTCGTGTTTTTTAAGCTCATTTCAATTCCGCTTTTGTTTTAGTTTTCTTTAAACTTACTTTTTAGTCAATTAGAGTCTATTAAAAGAGAAATTTTCATTTTAGGTTTAATTTTGAAAAATTTAAGTTTTTTTTAATTACTATTTAGGGTTCCCGTTTTGCGTTTTTAGTTAAAGTTTAATTTCCCGTTGTTTGTTTTCATGCTTAATTGTTATCATTTGCTTATTTTAATTCATAGAAATAGATAATATTTTAATTGTTTTTACTTCATAGAAATAGATAATCAAATCAATCTTTGTTACCAATTCAAATCATTGTCCGAACAACAAACGTGGTCTCAATTTCATAAATCGTTGGGGAATAACGACCCGGGAATCATACTTCCCGGTTAATATACGTATTATATTATATATTGTAAATATTTTCCTTTCTACCTTTGTCCTCAAGGGTAGTTTTGTAATTTTCTATACTTATATTATATCTTATTATTACGTGTATAGATTTACTAGCAATCAATTTTTGCAGCCGTTGCCGAAGATTTGTGATTAAGATTCTTTCGTTTGAAGTTTGTTGATCGTGATTTGAAGAACCTTTCGTTTTCGAAAGTTACGTTTTTTTACAAAAAATCAAAAAATAATGAAAAAAATAAAAAAAAGGTAAAAAAAAAGTAAAAAGTAAAAAATATTTCTCTTTTCTTTTATTAGTATAATTATCATATAAAAAATTTAAAAAATCAAAAATTTAAAAAAATTGTCCATAAAAAAATAAAAATAAACAAAGTTGGTAAAAGAACACCAACAAATAATACCTTCAATTGAGGTATTTCAATCCAACAATAAGTTCCCACTCGAATAAAAGATTATAAAAATTTACCATTTGTGTCACTTAACCGAAAACAAAAAATACGGCTCCACCTTAAAAAGAAAAATTTTTTTAAGAGCTACCGTGAAGTAAGTATTGGTTATATGGTTTCAAATTGTCTATCTCGATATCCGTTACAAATAGAATTGTTAAAAAAAATTATTTTTAAAATATTCTATTTTCATCTTGTGCAAAAAGCGCACTTCGTCTTAAAAACCCGCAACTATAACCGTCAACAACAAGCCCCACCGGCTGTTGTGGAACCGTTTAATTTAGAAGAACCTTTTGATAATCATCCCCTAGTTCCGATGGCCGATAACCGGACTATGGCGGAATTACTCTAAGCACCCACCGAGGGGTACGAGGATGCAATCATAATTCCCGAAATCAACGCTAATTTTGAGTTAAAGCATGGTTTGATCAATCTTGTTCAAAACGAATTAGTTTTTTCGGGACATAGATAAAGAGGATGCAATGCTCACATCCGTTATTTCAACAAGATCACCTCAACAATGAGATTCCCTGACATCCCGAGCACGTCAATTAAGTTTATGCTTTTCCCATTTTCTCTCGAAAGTGTCAGCCAGAATTGGTTAGAGAAAGAACCTCCGTGATCAAATATTTGACGATGGGACATGACTTGTTTTCAAAAATCATATAATCAAACTCTTTCTCCTTTGAAAACGACAAAATCTTCGAAACGAAATCCGAGATTTCAAAAAGATTTGACGAATCGTTTTACGAAAGCTTGGAACGATTTAATTGATCTCTTCGAGCATTGCCCACATCATGGATTTTCAGAATTACATCAACTAGATACATTTTACAATGCTTTGAATGCTAATGATCACGAAACAAGGCAGTCGTTGCCAAAGTGAGTTCGAATTCATCTACCCCCTGAATTTTTCAAGCACCCGATATTGCTCTCTTAACAACCGAAGTTTCTGAACTATAAGAATATGATGAAGACTATGCTTAACGACAGAGCAAAAAACCCCCAAGCCCCGTGCCCATTTTGGTCAGTAAAAGTGGTCGAGGAAGTTGTGTAACTGAGGAGGAGCTCAATTCTTATAGAATTAGACCCCGCCTAGATGGCAATGTTTACGAGACAACAGTCAAGAGTACGTTTCACAAGCTGCTGCAAGCTAATTTCAATTAAGGAAAATACCCCAATTCTAGACCTCCGCTGGGTTGCGAAACCAACTCCGACCTCCTGGTTTTCTCCATTCCAAAACAATCAAAACCGTTTCAATCAGAATCAAGGAAATAATTTCAACCAAACGGGGAACCAATTTCAATCAAAATCGTGGAAATAATTTCAACCAAGGACAAATTTATCAACCTCCGACTAGGTCACCAACCAGTTTACCAAGCTCACAACCTTATCAAGCAGCCCGCTACGCAAATGCAAGTGTTACAAAAACCGATATGAGAATTATATCAAGGCTAAATGTATGCAGTATTAAGGAATATAAGTGCAAAATCAAGGCCAGGGGAGATTAACAAACCAGGTGACAAATTTAACGGACAATGCTTCTAAGTTTTGTTAAATTCCAATAACCGCCTCGACTTCGATTCAAGTACTCTTCCAAATAACACCGTTACTAACTCCAAAAGGAATACTTGAGGGTAGTACTACCCGAAGCGGGGGTAGTTTATCAAAGGACCTACGATTTCCTAGCCACTTTTCTCACTAAAGTAGTAGATCGTATAATGAACCGAGTGTCAAAGGATACGGTTTTTTCCTACTAATAACGAATTACCGAATACGCCAACCTCGCGGTATCCCATGTTGAAAACCAAAACTCCGATTTTCCCGAGCTAGTTGTTGCTACCCGTAAGTGCCGTCGATGCCTAACCCAAAACCGTCGAATTCCTTATCCTTCAAGCGAAATGATGAGAAAGCGCCGAGAAAAACGCTAAAGAACAAAAAGATAATTCATATAACGAAATCTTTAAAGATATGAATGTTTCAAAATTAGCTATCAATGGAAGCATGACCTTATGCCAAAATTTGCTTCAACTCTTAAAGCCTTAATCGGAAATCAAAGAAAAACTAAATGAAATGGCTAGAACTCCTTTTTGAAGGACATGCTCGCGTTATACTTAACAAGTTACCCGAAAAACTTGGTGACCCTCCCCGGCAGATCCTTATAATCCATGTAATTTTCCCGGAATGGATGAGTGCTTAAGCCTTGGCCGATCTTTGGCGCAAGCAAAATCTCATGCCTTTTTTCCGTGTGGAAAATCTTTAACCTTCCTAACCGTTCCGACATTCCTGACACTAGAACTAGCGGTCCGTTCGATCGCCCGAAGCCGATCGGTATTGCTAAAGTTGTCTGCCGTTAAAGTTGGAGTGTATTCTAGTTTTCCAGCCAGACTTCGTGGTCGAAGATTTTGAACAAGACCCTCGATGTACCTCAAATTCCGGAGGGTGTGTTTTCTAAACCGGAAAACGGTCCGTTATTGATCGACGTTACGAAGGTGAATTAACCCCTTTGAGTGGAGCAATGAGGCCATTACTACAATCTTGATCAAAACTTCGAGATACCCGTTAATTATAAAGATAATGACTGCGAACCGAATCGACGTTGTTGAATTATGCTCGTGAGGAGTATTCCTCAGAAAGTTCTAGGATTTCCTACTAATCGCGAGTAGGCATCCCACTCCCAGGATATGACCCGATAGTTTCAAATTCCTTCTCCGACACTTCACTCTTTTCGTGATAGTAATTTTATTCCTACTATCACGAAGAAGTCGATGCTTTGTCTTTCTCTAGCCGACGATTCCAACTTCACCGGAAGTTGATGAATCCTATTATGACCCAGAGGGGGACATTCTTATTCTCGAAGCACTCCTTAATAGTGATCCTTCACCTCCTCCAAACCAAGGAAATTATTTGCCGAAAGTTAGAAAGGAACTTAAAATTTGTAAAGCTAAAACTGCAAAATCTTCAATTGATGAACCTCCCGAGGTCGAACTTAAGGACTTACCGCCTCACCTCGAGTACACATTTTTGGAAGACAACAACAAGTTGCCAGTCATAATTACCAAAGATTTGAGTGTCGATGAAAAGACCGCTCTCATAAAGGTTCTAAAGTCCTGAAAGCGAGCCATCACTTAGAAACTCTCCGACATAAAGGGTATTAACCTGGAATTTTGTTCACATAAAATTCTTATGAAAGAGGACTACGAACCAGTGGTCTAACATCAGAGAAGGGTTAATCCAAAGATCCATGATGTCATTAAGAAAGAGGTTGAAAAACTTCTTGACGCTGGATTGATCTACCTAATCTCGGATAGTCCTTGGGTAAGCCCAGTGCACTGTATGCCGAATGATGAAAATGAATTAGTACCAACTAGACTTGTAACGGGATGGAGAGTTTGTATTGATTATCAATAAGTTGGAACGAAGTCGCCCACCAAGACAAGACCACTTTCCCTTTGTCGTTTCTAATTGAATCAAATGCTCGAGAGACTCGCAGGAAATGAATACTATTGTTTCCTCGATGGTTTCTCGGGTTACTTTCAAATACCAATCGATCCGAAAGATCAGGAGAAGACCACATTCACCTGCCCATACGGAACGTTTGCTTACCGCCGCATGCCTTTCGGCTTATGCAATGTCACAGGGGCACGTTCCAGAGTTTTATGATGGCTTATCGTTCCATGATATGATTGAAAGACATGGAAGTATTCAAGGACGACTATTTAGTTTTCAGAATTCTTTCTCTACGTGCCTTTCCAAATTAAAAAGATGCTTTAAAACGGTGTGAAGACACTGAATTTGGCTCCTAAATATTGGGAAAAAGGGCCTCATTTTAATATGGTGAAAGAAGGCATCGTACTTGGACACAAAATTTCAAAGAAAGGAATAGAAGTCAAAAAAAACAAAGCTAAAAATAAAACGTCATTGCTAAGATTACCTCACCCAACACCGTCAAGGGTATTAAGAGTTTTTCTCGGACATGCATGTTCTACCGAAGATTCATCCAAGGACTTTTACAAAAATTTCCTCGACCGCATGACTCATCATACCTTGAAAAAACACTGCTTTCATTTTCTCTGAGGATGGCCATTCAAAGCTTTTTCAATTTCAGACCTTAAGAAGAAATTAACCGAAGCTCCAATTTCTGATATGCCCCCGACTGGGACCAGCCCTATAGAGCTATGTCGATGCGACAGACTATGCCATAGGTGCGGTTCTGGGGAAACGAATTGAGAAACACTTTAGGCCTATAGATTATGCAAGCAAAACAATGACTGAGGCGGAATTGAACTACACCACAACGGAAAAGGAAATGTTAGCCGTGGTGTACGCCTTCAAAAATTTCGGTCATACCTCATCATGAATAATAAAGCGATAGACTATACGGATCATTCCGCCCTTAAATACCTCTTTAATAAGAAAGACGCCAAGGCGCGATTGCTCCGGTGGGTTCTCCTCCTCAAGAAGTCAATGTTTAAAGTAATTTGATAACGAAGGGGGCCGAGAACTACGCGGACCGATCAACTTTCCCGAATAGAAACCCGTATGAAATGTTCTCGATCCAAAGACAAATAAACGAAACTATTCCCTTCTCGAGGCACTTAATATAGTGACTACTCGTGGAGACCAAATTACCACCGTGGGTTTTGCCGATTATTAATTTACCACGGCGGGTGAATTTCATTGGCAAAGGAAGTCAACTCAGCAGAAAAACAAATTTTTTCAAAGATGTCAAACACAATTTATTGGGATTGACCCTTTTCTATTCAAAAACCTAGCGGATATCAAGTGGTCCGCGATGTGTTTTTCGCGTGGGCCAAGAAGCTGTCGAAATCCCACAGCATTGCCATAGTGGACCCACGGATGGGACATTACGATGCCAACTTCACCGCCAAAAGGTTATTGACTGCAAGGAATTTTATGCCTAACAATCTACAAAGATGCCCATGAGTTAGTCAAAAACTGTGACTCATGCCAGCGTCAGGGAAAAATTTCACAGCGTGATGAGATGCCACAAAATTCCATCCAAGTGTGTGAAATCTTTGATGTCTGGGGGCAATAGATCTTCATGGGACCTTATTCCTCATCTAGAGAAATAGTACATACTCGTAGCCGTGATTACCTATCAAATTGGTTGAAGCCAAGGCGCTCCCCACTAACGATGCTAGTATTGTAGTTAAGTTTTTGAAATTTGTTTTTGCCCGATTCGGTACACCGAGAGCTATTATAAGTGATCGTGGGACCCATTTCCATAATGACAAATTTGCTAAAGTAATGTCTAAGTATGGGGTCACTCATCGACTTGCTACCGCTTACCACCCTTAAACGAGTGGTCAAGTCTAGGTGTCGAATCAGTGGAAAAAACTATTTTAGAAAGGACCGGAGGAAGGAAAACCGTCCTCATGGTCCGATAGGCTTTGATGACGCTCTATTGGAGCATTCTGTACCGATATAGACACAAAATGTTGCACTGTTTACAAATTCTCGTAGTTATGGAAAGTCGTGTCATCTCTACCTATCGAATTAGAGCAAAGTGTTTATCGGGCATTAAAACATGCTAATTTCGATCTTAAAAAACCACGCGGGCGATCACCGGAACTGCTGCACTTAATGACCTTAATGATCTTCGAGATCAAGCATACAGAAATTTCATTGATTTATAAGGAAGAGGACAAGAACTTCACGATTCAAAGATCAAAATAACGCGTCATTTACAATGTGGTGATCAAGTCTTGCTTTTTCCAACTCATCGTCTAAGAGATATTCTCGGAAGCTTAAAACCCGATGAGTCCCCGGCCCCTTTCACTATAACAGAATTTTTCCAAATGCACTGCAAATTATCTCACTCCGACGATTCAAACTTCAAAGTGAATTGCCCCCGACTAAGCACTAACATCGAGGGGAACACCGCCTACGGTTGTGTCGGAAATCTCCAGACATTTTCCCTAAGGACGCATGATTCCAGGGATCGAGTCAAGCTGAATGACTCGGTTACCAAAACAAAGCGCCTTTGTGGTAGGCACCCCATGCTTACCATTTTTTAATTTTCTTTCTTATTTTATGTTTTGTGAGGAGGATTTTGTACAACTTCCGATCTTTGTGTATGTTGTTAATTGTTATTGGTTTGCAAGTGAATGAACCAACAAAATCTATCTGAAGACTCTCTGAGTTTCGGTGTTTTGTCCCGGTCCACTCGAGCTTCCTAGCCTTTGCTTGCAATTAGTTTGGGGAAATCCGATATCCTAAGATTATTATCGACTAACATTTATCTTTTAGCACACTTGATAAACGGCTTAAGATTTTTGTAATACTTTATCATCAGGCCTTTAGGTATGCATTTAGACTTTTTGATTATTAGTATGGGGTTTTTAAGTCTTAGGCTAGGAAACATTGATGACAATGTTTGATTTTAGTATGGGTAGTATATCTTCGATATGATCTTTGCCTACTTTTGCCTGTTGTTCTCACGTACCCCGTTTTCCCACCAAAATTTTCAAAAATATGAAAATTTTTAAAATTTTCAAAAATAAAATAAGTGTTTTTGTCACAATTTTAACTTTCTTGCTGGGTAAGAAATAAATAAATTTTTTGACAAATGCGATCGAGCGTGTTTGAGCTCTAGCTTGTTCTTACTTTTAGGCATAAGCATTCTGCGGAATTCGCAAAAGAACGAAAAATGATAAGTTAATATAGTAGGAATGTTTAAACTAGATTATTTAGAAATCTTAAGATCTCCATTGTATGTAATAATGTGGGCTTGTTTCTCCCATAAGCTCTTACCGGATAATATACGAGTGTTGTTTTTGGAGATTAAACTTAAATCAATAATTTTTATGTAATATATAGCAAAAAAATTTAGTCTTAGTTCAAACTTATACTTGAATTTTTCAAAAAGAAGTCTTCTCTATATAAAGTTAAAAAAATAAAAAAAATAAAAAAATAAAAAAAATGATGATGAATGAAATAATGAAAAATATAAAAATAATAATACTAGAAAAGCTGTGGGCTGATAAAAGATTACTACCTCTTGCCGTTCTCACAACCGATGTGGTAGTCCTTCTAAAAAAAGCCTAGTAAGAATAAAAATCCGAGACAGATAAAAGTTGCTGCATACTCGCCGCAAACACCGATGATTGCAGCCTTCTAAAAAGTTGAGGGTTACAATTACAATAAATGTTTTAATGTTAAGTTATAAATTAAATAAATAGATTTATTTTGTTAATTCAAATATGCCTTTTGAATTGAACTATTACAATTTTAATAAAGCTATGTATATTCGGGAAACCTGAGAGTTTATTTTTTAAGACCTAAGGTCCGTGAGTCCCGATACTAGTTCTGTGAGTGTCAAAAGCGCCTGGTAACATTAGCCCAAGTTGGAGATGTGCCGAGACGAAAGTCGCTACATGGGATTATCTCGCCTTCAAACTCATTATTCTTTGGTGGAACGTGAAGCATAGTATTTTGCAAAAAGTTGATCCATGGTTGAAATTCAAAATAGCACATTCACTTAAGAAATAATAAATGTCGGGAGTAAAAAGTTTACAAGTTGCAAATATGAGTAGTGTTAGCAATCTAACTGATATTTAGCTATCAATGTTTCGTTTTAAGCTGGTTGGAAGGCCAAGTGAAAAGTCGGGGAACGATTGAAATTATCCTTTTTGGGGCATTCTCAATCAAATTGCATCTTGTTCCTATGATCCCTAACATTTATGAAATACGAAAGTCAAAAGAACTTTAAGCTATTTTAACCCAAAAAAATGAAAAAAGTTTATAAAAATGGAAAATGGGGTGTTTTAAAACCTTGTGATTCTAACTCTCTCCACAAAAGACTTTTGCTACTTTTCAAAAGATTATTAGTTTGGAAGAAAGTTTTGTGGTATTCATAGGTTTTTAAGAGCATATAATATTGCGTGAGGACACGCAATCGCTTAGTTTGGAAATTTTGATATGAGTGTGAAAACACATATCCGTTTTAGTATAAAAAGGCCCTAAAAAAGATAAAATTGTGCGTTAAATGCTGTATACTGCGTTTTGTCTTTTGGATTGTGTAGGTAACGGATATAGCAAAAATCACAAAAAACGGCCAAAACCGGACAAACACGGACACGGAAAAGGAAAGAGAATACAAGAGCCGGGAGAATGCTATCAAAGGTCAACAAAAGTCAACCCTTGGTCAATATTAGTCAACCACAAGAAGAGACAAAATCCCACAAAAATTCCCAAAACAGCCCCTCATTGTTAAAAATATTTCACAAAAAAACCTTAATTGCCCTAAGAAAGTGGTTAACTTTTCTTATTATAAAAAGTTAACACTTGTTTTCTTCTATAACAACTCAAAACATAACTCTATTAAAATTTACCCGACGCCCAAGAACATATCCCAGGCAAACCCCTTATACCCAACCCAAGTCAACAAGTATAGACCCCAGGCAAAAAAAAATCAAACGCACCTTAATAAGTAAAAAACACTCTGGAAATTTGGGTTTTTACTGTACACCAAGTTTCTTCCCCGATTAACCACGAGTCACAATCAAGGGGTAAATGCAAATTGGTGATGTGGCAATGAAATTCAAGTGAAAAGGAATGACATGGCAGGGTTTGACATCATACAAGCACTCCTATTGGTCAATCCCCACAAGATAGTACACGCGGGATATGGAAGAAGCACACCAATCAAGTGGGATTTGTACTAAAATGCTCACAAAAGAAGCACAAGTGCTCTGACACACGGAATGCCACGTTGGCAATCCGTGTGCTCACCAAATTGATCCAACGGACAAGAATCAATATCAAATTATTGGAAGAATGAAAGGACAAGATCAAAGGGATTGAGGAGCGTGGCTATAACCTAGAAGTTTCATTTGCAGGCTATAAAAATCCCTTCACCCTCTCACACACAGAATGTTATCTTCTTCTTTTTCAGTTTTAGTTTTTAGTAGCTTATAGAATTTTAGCATACGTAAACTTTCTTTTTAAATGTAATTGTCTTATTAAAAGCTAATTGTAGTTTAAATTTCAAGCTTTATAATATGTTTTTAAGGAATAAAATTAAAGTTTACCTTATAAAATCTGTTTTTATTTACTCTACTCTTCTATAAGCTCTCAAATCACTCATAAGCTCTTTATAAGCTCATCTAAGTCTCTAAGCTTAGATTTGAGCTCAAGTTAATCAATTAATTTACTTAAACTATTAAAATCAGTTAATTACCTTTGCTTTATGAATTTTGAGCTTTTGGATGATGAACTAGCCATGGATGAGTTCAATATGGACCTACAGCTTAATCTTGTGATAAGCTAGAGCTTTGAATAGTGCTCTTTAGAGCACGATTGCCCTTATTTAGCTAAGGCCCTATATATAAGTTCTTTTAATTTTTCAGTATCTTATGCTTTAATTTGACATATGCTAAATAACTGCTTATATGTCCTACATATTAGGTGCTTAATAACTGTTTCAATTAACTTATTGATAATGTTTTGATCATACTGTTTTTAGTTTTTTGTAGTAATAGAGCTTTGTATTTTGATATTTTGTCTAATAAATCATAAAAAAATAAAAAAAATAGCATGAGATAGTCGCTTATTGTTTTACTAGCTTAAATTACTTAGTGTTATAGATTTCATTATTAGTTTGCTAAAAGTTTGTGCAGCATCTTGTAATTGAGTGTTTGTGTTTTAGATTATTAATTTCATAAGTTTAAAATGAGATGAGAATTTTATAAAGGGTGTTTGGCACAAAGAACAGATCTAACCAAGGGTTAGAACTGTTTTGTGGCTCTCACTAAATTTTTAATCTGAGTTCACTGTGGAGAAAGTCTAGCGAGTAGCCTGGTAAGATTAGGTTTCTAAGTAAAAATAATAAGTTTGATACAAGTTTTCATAAGATTTTCTAGCCTTTGATCTGACTTTGTAGGCATTTAAAATCATCATAAGAAGGATTTATAAGCTATAATTTGAATTAGCTTATATTAGTGTTTTTTGTAGTCCCTTTATTTTTGTGGTTAAAGAGTTTATACGGGATTGTTTTCTTAGGTCTGCAATAGAAGGTTTTAAGCATTGATCACCCAAGTGCAAACTGCATCAGCAGTTCTAAAAGACAAACAACATTTTTCAAGTTAAGAATTCATAGGGTAAAAGTAGTTTTTTAGGATTAGATTTTAAGCATTCAAATAGATCTAGGGTAGTATTAAATCTTTTTCAAGTTTATTTTTAATAAAAAGCTCATCTGACCATCTGTTTTAGCTCTCAAAATTAGCTTTTTGTCTTTTAAATAACAAAACTAAAGATAGCATATGCTGTCTGAACTGTCTGTTTTATATTAGTATGCCTCTTTCAATAAGCCAAGTTTTTAAAATAAATTATAAAAAGCTTTATTCAAGTAATCTTTAAGCTATGAATTTCAGAAAATCCAAATTCATACATTTCATGAAAAGTTCATTAGTTGGTTTAAATATAAGCTAAAAGTAAGGTGTAAGGGCTGTTTGGTTTAAAGTTTTTAATTTAAGCACTTATTTTTGAAATTTCAGCTTTTAGGCTTATTTCTGTGCTTATTTCTTTTCATTTAGCTTATTAGGATTGTGTCGGCTTAATAATAGATTATTTTGTCATAGTTTTAGCTTAGTTAGTTTTTAAAGCTTTATTATGTTTTAAGAAAAAAAAAAACTAAAATATAGTTTAGAGTAGGGACTGTCTGGTTTAAGTTGTTTGAACAGCTTATTTAGGGCATTTTCAAAAATAGTTTCTATTATTAAAAGTGTTTATTTTAGCTTTTTTTTAAACTTTGTTTCTTATAAAGAGTTTTCAAAAAAAGGGGGGAAGATGGAAATCGGGGGTGAGAAAGACTCGAACCCCCGACCTCAACATCCTCAACCCTTTTAAACACCTCACACCACACACCACTACCATCGTGCCCTGGGGTCTTTTTCATTATAACTTTACAAAGTATATTACTTATATACATTTTAACCCTTTTAGCTTAATAAGCCATATCGCATTTTAAGCTGTTATAGCTTTTTACACAGCTTATTTGATAAGCTGTGTAACTAAGCTTATTTTTCCTAGGTTTATTTTAGTTCAAGCTATTTTCTGTAATTTTTTTAGAATTTTTATATTTAGTTTAGTATTTTTAAACATTTATTTTTATTAAAAACTTTAAAAAAATCATAAAAAATAGAAAAATAATCAAAAAAATATAATTCTTTTTTAGAAATATTTCTTTTATCGTAAAGTTTCCAGGAAAATTAGTTTTGCTTTCGTCGGGTTTAATTTTCAAAATTTCATTTTTTAAAGAACGGGATTCGTTCCCGATTACATTTTTTGTGTTTTTAAGCTCATTTCAACTCCGTCTTTGTTCTAGTTTTCTTTAAACTTACTTTTTAGTCAATTAGAGTCTATTTAAATAGAAAAATTCATTTTAGTTTTAAATTTGGAAATTTAAGGTTTTTAACTACCGTTAAGGGTTCTCGTTTTGCGTTTTTAGTTAAAGTTTGATTTCCCGTTATTTGTTTTCCTGCTTAATTGTTATCATTTGCTTATTTTAATTGTTTTTAATTCGTAGAAATAGATAATCAAATCAATCCTGGTTACCAATTCAAATCATTGTCCGAACAACAAACGTGGTCTCAATTTCATAAATCGTTGGGGAATAATGACCCAGGAATCATACTTCCCGGTTAATATACGTATACTATATATATATATATATATATATATATATATATATATATTTGTGCAGATTTTCCTTTCTATCTTTGTCCTCAAAGGTAGTCTGGTAATTTTCTTTCATATTATATTTTATTATTACGTGTGTTGATTTACTACTAATCAATAAGCACCGCATCGTTAATCCTTAATTATACATGGCCTGATCACCTTTGTATAATTCAGGAAGGACCATGCCATGGTGAGAATAATGACCCTAAAAACTTATTGTCAAGAAAAAATTCTATAAATTTTATCAAGTTTTGTGTGCATATTTATCATGAGGAAACAAACTAATAATCATAATAACCAAGTAAACCCTTACGCCATCTTACTATAAAGTCGACATCATCTTATACCAAATCTTAGGCCGAAAAGACGAAGATGCATCGTTAGACATCCTAGGATAATCCGCCGGCAAGTTTAGCCGTCATCAGGGAATTGAGACCCATACCAAAGTGATTCCACATCATATCATCCGCGGGCTGACAGACAAAGCAAGAGGACTATTCAAACTCTCAAGGATATGCTACGTACTTGCGTGATAGATTTTGGAAAAGGATGGAAGAGACACTTACCGCTGGTAGAATCTTCTTGTATTAACAGTTACCATGCCAGTATTAAGGCAGCACCATTCGAGGCACTTTATGGTCGAAAGTGCCGATCACCTGTTTACTGGAAATAAGTCCATATGTAAAAGTTGTAAGGGATGACTAATAGAGCTCACTACTTTAGCCTTACAGGAGGCCTTGTGTTGCTTTCCTTTCTGACAAGCAACACAGGTGTGGTCATTTTGAAAAATCTTTGAAGGTAAACCTCTTACAAGGTTTCCCTTCACAAGTTTGTTTAAGTTTTTAAAGTTAACATGACCCAACCTTCTATGCCATTTGTTAGATTCATCAATTGTGGCCTTTGCAATTAAACAAGCTAAACCTCCAAAAGGAACAATGTTCTCTATGTTGAAACTGTACATATTGTTTTGTCTAGGGACTCTAAGTAATACTTGATTTTCATCAAGCAACTTAAAGTGAGAAGACAACACAAGACATTCAGTGTTTGTAAAGAGAACCTTGTTCTTCTTGTCACACATCTGTGACACAGAAAAGAGATTGAAATGTTGTAGTTCTTTCACAAAGCACACACCCTCAAAATCTAACTTTCCTATTTTTATTTTACCTTTACCAGTTATGTAACCTTTACTACCTCCAAAAGCAATAGGGCCATCATTATAGTCTTGATATTCAGAAAGGTAGGCCTTGTTTCCGGTCATGCGCCTGGAACATCCACTATCAACAATTCCTTTGTTCTTTAAATCTCTTTGTGGATTATCCTGCACATCAAATAAGAGAAATTAGTTTCTCTTAGGGACCCAAGCCATCTTGGGCTTGGGTCTGCCTAGTGGATCTTCAGAATTAACACATTTTCTAGAACTTGATCCATAATTGTATTTGGAGAATTTGTTCCAGTAATGTCTTTTGGGTCTCCAATTACAACCTACTGAGGGCTTAACAGTAGTTTCCCTTTTTCCCCTAAAAGCACTAACTGCTTTTATCTCAACAGTATTAACTTTTTGATTTGAAAATTTTGCTTTTGGTGTTGTTGTTCTATTAAATGGCCCTCTAATAGGTGAATGAGACTTATAAAAGTTATTTCTTGGTCTGATTTCATTCACAATGGGTATGGCAGTATTAACTTTCCTAGCAGTACTAGTTGTTTCTGCTTGACTAGAAAGATTTTGTCTAGCAGTATTAACTGGAAATATGCTAGTTTTAGTTTGTACTGCTTTTGGAACAAACTTATTTTGGTGATTTAATCTTTGCACATTGTTCCACACTGGTCTATTCTCCCCTTGGCCAGTACCCTTACCCTTTTTTTGTTCAATTCAACTTGTTTAGCCATTCTTTTCTCATGAAAATCACAATCTCTAATAAGATGACTAAAACTGTCACATACAAAACATGCCTTTTTAGTAAACCCATATCACCATTCCAGTCTCTCTTGTTAGCTTTAGGACTTAAACTATATGTGTTTTGTTCTTTAACAGTTTCCCTAGGAGTTTTTACATGCTTAACAGTATTAACAAAAGCAAAACTAGGTTTTTCCTGTTCTTTTGAAGGTTGAATCACATATTCATCATCACTGTCTGACTCATACTCCTCAATGATAGGAGCATCAGACCAAACTTTAGGTTGACTTACAACTTTGGGTTCAACTACAACTGGTTCAGGCACAGATTCAAGTGTTTCTGCACTAGAATTGGACTCACAAGAGTCATAATTACTGGTTTGAGTATCAGATTCACTAGTTTTAGACTGTTTTGGACCATATGTGAACATAGAATCATCTACTTCTCTATCAGGTCCTGAAGGCATGTAATTTCCTGTCATTAGAGGGGGAACTGCATGCATGCCTTCAACATTTGCAAATCTATCATGCACAGGACTATCTTCTACATCACTTGACCTACTGTCAAATACACTTTAAAAAACTTCATTTTCATAACTTAAGACACCATTATGTACTTGATCTCCATACCCAAGTCTAGATTTGTCCCTAGTACTCATCTGAGTATTTAGCAGTTTACTAAGGCCTTTAGAAGAACTTTGAAAATTTTCAAGTTTAGTTTTTAGTTCTTCCTTTTCTTTTACAGCTTCTGCTAATAGCTTCTTATGATATGTAAGCACATCAGTTTTATCATCTAAATCAATTTTCATAAATCTAATCTTTTCCTCATACCAAAGTTAATTTTTCTGATGAGTAACTAATTGAGCTTCTACCTTTTTTAAAGCTTGAGTATAGGCTTGAATTTCTATACTAGGATCACCAAGTTGTTCTCTTTGTTCATCATATAATTTTTTAAGTTTAGCATATGATTCCACACATTCTTTTGAACAAGATTTTACCTCAGTGTTTGAGCCTGAATTGCGGTAAGCCATCAAAGCAAAGTTCTCTTCTTCATCCTCTGCATGACCAGTCCAATCAACACCTTCTCCATCAAGAGTTACCAAAGTTTTAGGTTCCTCTTGTTTTCCAGGTCTCCTCCCATTATCTTTTGCTCTATATCCAGTGTTCCCTGCATGTCTTTTTCTGCTGTCTTGATTTCCTTTTGACCTGCACTCTCTAGAAAAGTGCCCTATGTTATGTCAATTGTAGCATTCAACCTTGGTCTTGTCAAAGCCAACTGGTTCCTTGGCATAAAACTGCAGCCTTCTACCTGTCTTCTTGTAAAACTTCTTCAATCTTATTGAAATCATGGCTACTTGCCATTTCAAGTCCATCTCTTCTAAATCAAACTCATCAAGCTGCTCCAGATCCTCATGATCTAAATGTGGACCACTGGATTGATTAGCAAAGAATGAGTACATGAGTTCATCAGTGTATGATGAAGAGTTTTCCCTTTGTGAGTTGTAGCCAGAAGAAGTAGAAAAATCCATAGCAAACTTAACATCATAATACTGCTAGTGCTTTTGAAAGAAACAAAGGCGACATTCTGTGTACTAGAAGATGATCCAGTAGAGCCTTTAACATCAGACTCAAAGACTCTAAGATTGTTATAGAGATCATCAAAACTAAGACTGTCCACTCCTGGCTTGGTCCTCATGACTAAGGATACTTGGGACCAGGAAGAAGGTAAAGACCTAAGGAACTTCTGATTGGCATCTTTAGTGGAGACACCTGCACCATGAATCTCAAGTTGACTCAGAAGACTCTGAAACCTGTCATAACCTTTGTGCAGTCCTTCTGAGTTGGATACAGAAAAGCCTTCAAACTGTTGCTTTAAAATGTATTTTTGCATCTTCTTTGATTCATCATTGCCACCAAATCTGGATTTGATAGCATCCCACATCTCTTTAGCATCAGTCATCTTGTGAAATTTTGCCAAATGGTCTTCTGGTAAAGCCATAAGCAAGGTGGTCCTTGCCTTTCTTTCTCTTTCTCTGGCTAAAATTTCTTTAGCAGTTTTAGGAGGCAGAACCTTTATTACTCCATTTGTATCTGTTGAAACACTTACAGGACCATTTCCTTTTTGTATGACTTCCCATATAGGATAGTCTGTATGGCTCAAGTAATGTTCCATTTTCATGGCCCAAATGTCATACTCACCTTTTTTTAGAATAGGGAGTTTAATGGTTGACACAATGTGAGGGGCTTGTTGTGTTGGTGTTTGTTGTGGTGGTGGTGGTGGATTTTCATCATCTGATCCTGCCATTGAATAGATCAGAAAGGTAAAGATTTATAACTAATGTGTTTGGGTTCTTCTTACTCAGAGTTTCTCTACAAGCTATGATTACCATTGTAGATACCTGTACTTAATAGATCTTTCTAGCTGTTAAGGGTGGTAGCCAATTGTGATATGATCAAACTAACACAGAGATAACCAATGACTATGAACAATATAAGATTATGCAGAAACTATCTTATATGCTTTAAGGAAAGAACAAACAATATAAACAAACTTTGATTACTATTAATCTGCTATGTTACAGATCCCTAACTATAACTATTTGTAAAACTTGTATATGAAACTTATATATATCTAACTAATTGCCTATGGGTTCCTTTATCACCATGGGAAGAACCCTAATGAGATTACAAAATGTGTGAAGAGATAATGCATATCTATGCCCATAATAACTCATGCATATCTCCTAACAGTACTAACTAGCAGTACTAACATGCTACTAACATCACTAACTATACTGGCAGCACTAACAATGTACTGGCAGTACTAACTATTTATAACTAACAGTACTAACTACTTAGTCTATTTTCTTGAATCTTTAGCATTCTTTATTAGCAGCACTAAGTAGAACTAGCAGTAGTAACTTGTATAAGTAACGGCACTAAGTTGTAGACACTTCTTAAACCCAACAAATGGGAAGACTTTATGAGTCGGTCTATAATGACCCAAATGGTATATTGACCAGACGTCATCTTAGGTAACTTAGTAACAAAATCCATAGTAATGTTCTCCCATTTCCATATTGGGATTACAAGTTGAACCTACAAACCGGATGGTTTTTGGTATTCTGCTTTAACCATTGCACAAGTCATGAATTTTACTGGACCATAACGTTGGCAATTTCAGCTTTCATATTGGGCCACCAGTATAGCTTCTTCAAATCTTGATACATCTTGTCCGATCCAGGGTGGATCAAATACTTTGACTTATGTGAATCGTGCATAATCAAGGCTCTCAAGTCACTAAAACAGTGTATAAACCTTTTATTGTTCAAACACAACGTTCTGTCAACATGTGGCTCTAGATTCTTAATCATGCCACACAAATCTTCTATTCTATAATTTTATTCCTTTCTTGCCTTAACCTGAGCATTCAAGATCTGCACAGGGAGGTTTAAACCAATTGTCATAACCAAGGTTGAATCTCGTAGTGGCTTAGGGTCTACTTTTCGGCTCAACGGGATCAGCCACCACCATTCGCCTTCTTGGTTAGATGATAAGTTAAATCACTAGTCGTAGTCAACTAAAAATCTCTAACCATTACGTTGTCTCATGTTCAACTCTTTCTCCCGATTAGAAATTATGTTGCAAATCGTTATGATCATGTGAACACAACGCACTTCGTGACCGTAAAGGTAATGTCTCTCAATCTTGAGAGCAAATACTACAGCTCCCAATTCCAAATCATGTGTCGTGTAGTTCTTCTCATAGATTTTGAGTTGGCAGGATGCATAAGCTATGACTTTCTCCTTATGCATCAACATTGCGCCTAATCCCTTATGAGAAGCATCATAATAGACTACAAATTTTTCACTTCCTTCGGGAAATGCCAAAATCGGTGCACTACACAACTTTTTCTTCAATGTCTGGAAAGCAGTTTCCTCCTTTTCACCCCAATTGAACTTTACACTTTTCTGAGTCAGCTTCATCATAGGCTTGGCAATCTTGGAGAAACCTTTGATAAATCGTCGGTAGTAACCGACAAGACCTAGAAATTGGCAAATTCTTGTTAGAGTCTTGGGTGATTCCTAATCCTTGATTGACTCAATCTTTGCAGGATCAACGTGAATGCCTTCACTATCAATCACGTGTCTAAGAAATTGTACCTTCGACAACCAAAGTGCACTTCCGGAAGAAACTTGGCTGTACATTCTTCCTTCTTGGATCAACTCCAAAATTAGTCTAGATGTGCATCATGTTCTTATTAGGTCTTCAAGTAGTCAAGATATCATCGTATGAACACGATCCACAAATTTATCTAAAGTTGGTCTGCTACTCGGTTCATCAAGTCATCAACTCTGCCGGTCGTGTTAGTCATCCCTTTTAGGGCATCACTTGGACTCGGTAGTGCATAGCGTGATCCTAAATGCCATCTTTGAGGATATCTAGTCATGAACTTAGTTGGTGATTACAGACTCAAGTCGATCTTCGAGTACACACTTGATCCTTGCAACTGATCAAACAAGTCGTCGATTCTCGGAAGTGGGTATCGATTCTTTATAGTAAGCTTGTTAAGTTCACGGTAGTCGATACACATCCGAAAAGAGCCGTCTTTCTTTTTGACAAACAAAACCGGAGCTCCCCAGGGTGAGGAACTTGGTCTTATAAATACTTTGTCAGAAAGTTCTTGTAGTTGGGTAGACAATTCTTCCATTTCCGATGGTGCTAATCTATACGGGGCTCGAGCTATAGGTGCAGCACCTGGGACTAAGTTGATTTAGAATTCAACTTGTCGTATTGGTGGTAATCCAGGTAAGTCTTCAGGAAAGACTTCTGGAAAGTCTAGTACAGTCGGCACGTCTTCCAGTCGCTTCTCCTTCGACTCGTCTTTGTTTTCCTTCACCGTAACCTGTGCCAGAAATAGTTGACAACCTTTCTCCATATACTTCTGGGCCTTTACACATGATATAATGCTCAACGTTGATTTCTTCTCCTTGTCACTTTTGTCTCCTTGATACGGATCGTATTTCATTCTGTAAGGAATTCGCCTATCTTCTCGTCACACACATTCACTCAATGATTCTTTGCTAACCAATCCATGCCGATGATAACGTCGAAACTACCCAAATCTATGGGTATCAGGTCGATATTAAATGGATGTCCTAACAATCCTAATGTACAGCCTCTAAGCATAGTGTTGGCTTTTGAAGTTCTTCCGTCAGCTAGCTCGATAGCGTAGCTAACATCTAAGGCAGAGGGAATGATATCTAGCAATTTACTAAAAGTATTTGATACGAAACTTCTATCGGCACCCGAATCAAATAACATATAAACATGATAATCGTTGAGAAGGAACGTACCCGTGACAGTGTTGGAACCTGGGTTAGGGTCACCTCCTCCTAGGACATATGCTTTGCCTCTTGCATCAGGAACTCTTGCTTTGTTCCTACTATTTTAGTTCTTGACTTTGGGACAATCCTTCCGGTAATGTCCTTGTACTCCACATTCAAAACACGTAACGACTCCCTGATTCGGCCCTAGAGTTCCTTGAGTAGTTACAGTCACAATAGACCTGCAATCCCTGGCCAGATGTCTAATCCTCTTACAGTTATGACACTTAGCAATACACTATCCTTCGTGGTGTAGCTTACACTTGTTGCAAAAAGGAAGTGTTCCTCCATAACCATTCTTCTTATTGTTACCAGCCGTATAGGCTCTAGCAACATTCTGACCTCCAGCATTCTGTCGTTTGTGGGGTGGTTGTTGCGCACGGTTGCCTCTATAGTTGTTGTCCAATTTCCTCTTGTTCTTTATGTTTCTTACAGCATAGCCCTTTAACTTTTTATCCATCAAGTGGTTGGCAATTCGAACAACATCTTATAGCCTCGTGGGTTCTGCAGCAATCACATTTCCTTGGATATTATCGAGAAGACCTCCAATGAATTTCTTCACCCGATCTTCCTCCTCGGGGACCATTTTGGTACACATTATGGTAAGTTCTTGGAACCTTTGAGTGTAAGTAGCCATGT
>BQNB010060954.1:0-36704 GCA_026074375.1 Tanacetum coccineum
CTAAGTCTTTACACACTCACAAGATATATACCCTTGGATTGGCACACAATCCAAATCACACCAATACACAATTTACACTATCTTCCTCCCCATATCCTTTCTTTTCACTCGCTTCCTTTCGTCTTTGAGTCGAGTAGCTCTTCTCGATTGCTCTCAACCGCTTCTCTATTGGATCTACACACAATCCAATTTACACAACAACACAAAGTAAATATAATGAAGATTTGTGATCTTGAGGAGGAAGAAAGAGATCACTTGATAACAATTCGTATGTAGAAGAATACGATTGTTCTTCTCTTGCACTTGATTAGAAGAAGAAGGGAGGAAGAAAGAATTAATCACTTGAAACAAGATCAAGGTATGTTAGTGATCAAGATATGTGTTTTAGAAAGAAAGAAAGAAGAGAGAAAAGTAGATCTGAGAAAATTCGTGGCAAGAGGTTATGTTTTTCAGATGGGGTGGCCCAATATTTATAGAAGACAAAAAAGAGCCGTTATGCTGGCGGCGGTCCCGACGGTCTCTAATATATAAAGGGGCCGCCAATCCTATAAGGGGGCCGCCATAGAGTATGCTCCTCTTATTGTCTTTTTGTGGGGAATGTGTTATTTGTTTTGGAACCTTCCATTTTGGAGGAAAAAATCTGATTTCAAATTTAATGTTTTAATAAAACATTTCTTTTATGAATAAATATTTTGTTTTTATATTTTTATTAAAACACTTTTGTAGAAATGTAAGGTTTAAAAAAAATATTTTCTTGATCACTAATCTTTTTTAATGATTTGTTTATTCATACCTTAAGTGATTAATCTTAGAAATAAACTTTTATGATTAGTAATTTATAAACGTTTATTTTTATCGTAAACGTTTTTACATTTTGTTATTATCAAAACATTGAGACGTCGAGAAATATAAATAACGTTTTTAGACATTATTTGTATTAACAATCTCCTTCTTTTTGATGATGACAAAACATAAACTCATTTAGTATAAAAATAGAAGTTTTTAAATTATTAATGAGTTTAATTCTATTTCTCCTCCCTTTTGTCTAATCCAAAAAGGTTGATCGTCGAGTCGTAGTAGAGAGAAAGAAATCGACGATAAAAGACTCCCCCTTGATGTAAGCTCCCCCTTGTTTGGGGCACCAAGGGATCAATCTTACGATAATTTGTTTGCTACAAAACAAGGTTAGAAATACAATTCCAAGACAAATGTTCTTCAAGATAACACATTGTATTTAAAGTAACAAAAGAAGATTTTCATTCCACCAACAAGAAAATCATACATTAGCACAACCAACTAATACATTCATGTAAAATAAAACTAGAACTAATACAAGATAAAGAGACATAATACTACATAAGTCTTTAATGATTCATGATTCATAGAGAATGACTTTTTTAACAAAATGTCTTTGGATTTTCCATTATTATACCATTTGAAAAGGGTCTATGGTGGAGGTGAAAAATGGGTTGTGAAGGCGGTAGTTAAAAGATACTCAAGACGAGCAAACATAATGTTTATTTCATCTCGAAGGTTCAAGTAGAGGTTACGGTTGAGGGTTTAAATTATAGAGTGATATCCAAATAAGGAAGGCTTTGAAGTGGTTGAGGGTTTAAAGGTCTAGGAGGGACATCCAAGATGTTCTAAAGCAAAGGGTTCAAAGGTTGAGGAGAGGTTGGTTCATGAGAGGATGAAGGTGAAATTTGAAGTTTTGATTGAAAAGAAGAAGATGTATTATCTTGGCTTGAGGAGGTTTGATTTGTTGATGGAGTTTTTGATGGTGCATTTGGAGGAGTTGGAGATGAAGAAGTGGTGGTAGGAGAAGGTGTATTGGTGACTTCTTCATCACTAGAGATGTTGATAAATAGTTGTCTAAGAGGGATTATGGTTAATTTGATTTTCTTGGAAGGGTTTGAAGAAGAAGAATTTGTGGAATTCATGGTAGATTTTTGGTTGAGGAAGATAAAGATAATAAGAAGAATAAGAAGAGTTCATGATTTAAGGTGGAAGAGGTAGATTCAAGAGGTAAGGCATGGGGTTTGAAGTTTTAGATTCCAAAAATTGTTTATCAAAAAGTAGAAATCAACTAGGCCTAGATGGGATAGTGGTCAACTGCATAGAAAATCAAGTGGTCACAGTAGAAGAATCCGTGACCCCTGATGTCGGTCCCTTAAATATTTGGAGGTCCTAAATATATTGAGGGGCCGCCCAGTATTTAAGGGGGCCATTTTCTGGAGACAGAAAATTTTCCATTTTTTCCTAAAAACCTATAAAACTTTCCCTTATTTTTGTAGTCAATTCCATTTCATCACGAGTCATCTAAAACATAATAATCAAGCATATAGGACTAAGCATCCTAAGTTCAATCAAGAATGCACATATATATGGGCAAGTTGACAAGTTCATAAGCATGCATAATATTTTAATTATAACTAAAATGTATCAAGGTGCATGCAAGCATTGGTTTAGGATGATAAAATTGAAAGATCATCCATGACAAGCTAAGTTGCCCATACTACGTACTAAATTACTATAGATAATAATGTCATAAAGTAATTTCCCTCATTGCTCAGTTCCTCATGTTTCTCCACAACTTTCTAAGACTTTTGTCGATTGACCTTACTCTACCACGATGTTCATCTCTTAATTGCACTTGACGGTTGATGATTTCGGTTTGGCGGGTGTAAAATGGTTCAAGGTGAAGGTTAATGTTAGGTGGATTTTGAAAGACTTGAGGAACTTGATTGGTTAGGGAATTGACATAACGAATGGGGGAAGGAGTGCTTGCATGAGAGGTCCCTTCGTCATTCTCATCGTCATCATCATCGTTGAGATGAGATGAGGATGGTTGATCGAAGGCAGAAGATGAGGAAGTAGATTGACGACCTCTTCTTGTGCCACGATCCCTTCTTGGTTTTCGCTCTAGTTGTATAACAACCCAAGAATTTTCATCAACCTATTTTACTATTGATAAGTGTAGAATACACATATCCATTAATACCTAAAATAACCCAATTAAACCCAAAAATAGACCAAAAATGGCAAAAATATGCTTGTATTTGTGTTTTGTGTGTGCAGGTACGGATATATATAAAATCACAAGAAAACCGTCAAAAATGGGCAAGCACGGACATGAGAATCAAGAGAGTACAAAAAGAAGCCAAAGAATTAAAGCCGAAGCCAGAAAAGTCAAGCCTCAGTCAAACAAAGTCAAACACTAAAAGACAAAACCCAAAACATTCCATTTTCACCCTCAACTTTCACAAAAATCCAAAAATAGCCACTCACCTCTTATTGGGCCCTAAAAAGCTTAATGGGCCTTCTAAACCCCAAATGGGCGTTACCCGGATCCTAAAGCCCAAATCCCTAACACACTTATCTTTTTATAAACTCCAGGGACCTATCTTGCAATTTCCCAATCTAGTTTATAATTAGAAAGGAAGAAAGGAAAAAGAGGGGCTTGAATTACAATTTCCCCAAAGTCCAACAGTTTTAACTGTCGAAAAAAGGCGCAAAGGGTTTTTACTATTTACCCATCGTCCCCATCTTTACCCCACGATCAAAACAAAAGGGCTTTTGAAAATTAAAGGGTGCGATTATCTATTCAAGTGGTCTAGTATACAATGGCAGGGTCATTAAGGTCAAATCAAGGATTACTTAAGCCCTCTCTCAAGGTCTTGACACATCAGCAATGGTAAAGCACACAAGAGATGTGGGATTTGCACTAGACCCTCTCACAAAACTAGCAAAGCATGTCATATCAAAGAATGACATGCTGGCAATCCTCAGATGTCCACAAATGAGATCCAACGGCTCAAGAAAGAAATCAACAATGAAAGAAAGATCAAGGGTGGATGATTGATGAAGGCAAGGGGCTAGAAGGTTCTTTGTTCAGCTATAAATAGGCCTCACCTCTCACACACGCACCATCTAGTTTTTTTTAGTCGTTTTTAAGTCTAGCTTAATTTAGTATTTTTCTTAAATGTAATTTACCTTAAATGATTTGTAATTTCCTTTTTAAGTAATGTAATCAGTTTCTTTAATTAATGAAATTCAGTTTTTAGTATTTTAAATCTCATTTTTAAGCTCTCATCTAAGTCATAAGCTCTCTCAATAAGCAAATCTGTCAATTAGCCTTAATAAGCTCTAATAAGTCTATAAGCTTATTTTGGAGCTTAATTAAATCCTAATCCTATCTAAATCTTAAAATTAGCTCTTAATCTAATTACCTTTGGATTTGGACTTATAAGCTTATGGAAGGAGAACCAAACATGGAAGGGTTCTCAAGGACTTTACTCCTAGCTTATTCATAAGCTAGGAGAGCTTGTAGCTGCCATTATTGGTCCTTTTGTTTAGCTAAAGGTTCAAGTAAGTTTATCTTAAATTTCATTGCACTTTCATCATTTAGCTTAATTAGTCTTAATTTAGTTTCTTCTTAATTGCTTATTAGCTTATTGTATCTGCTTATTTGTGCTTTTAGTCAACTTATTGTGTTAGATAGTTATTAGTTTTCATCTGTTTTAAGATTCATAGCCATTAGATCTATAGTTTAAATTTCTGTCATTAAAAGCTTAAAAAACCAAAAATATTAGTTAATAGTCTTTGATCATAGATTCTAGCTTAATTAGTTGTTAAATTGTGTTTAATAGGTTTGATATAAGCTAGTTACTATCTGGTTTTAAGGGTTTATTAGTTAGAATTCATCAATCTTAGTTTAATCATTTCTGTCAAAATCTATAAGGGGTGTTTGGCACAAGAAAGTTTGACCTCAATAAGTCAAAATGACTTGTGCAAATTACTTGAGTCAGTTGTAATATCACTTAAGAACAACAGGAAATGAGTTTTCATAAATTAGATTTGGAAATTTAGAAAGTTTGAGCTTATATTAAGTGTTCCTGCACCAGGGCATTTATCTTTGAATTTCACTTGTGCAAATTATTGAACCAAGCCATCTAAGACTTGGTTAGTGTTTGATTTGTGTTCACACACTCAACTTGAGTGTGTTTAAGGTAGTAGTAGTCACTAGGACACCTGCACTTTAGTTTTTTGCATCTTACCAATTGCATCAGTAGGAACTAGACAGTTCCTGCTGTCACTTTTGATTCAATTCCTATCTAGGGTAAACTAGGTTTTAGCTTCTAAGATTCAAGTAGGATATAGTCTAGGTAAAACTTAATACATATTAGGTCTTAGTTTTAGGTTTCTAGCTTGTTTTCTAGCTTAAATTTTGCTGTCAAAGTTCAGCTTAAAAGCCAAAAACACCAAAAACAGTAGGTTAAATACTTAGTTTCTTAAAAACTTAATTCTAGCTTAAGATAGTAGTTTTTATGGCTTAAATAGAGAGATTATAAGTAGCTTAACTAGTTTGTAGAAGCTTATAGTTTAGATTTGTCTTTTTGAGCTTAATAGTTTATTAAGATTTTGAGCTTAATTCCCTATTTACTGAGTTAGCTAGTTTCATGCTTAATTTCAGCTGATTAAGAGTACTACTAGCTTAGATTTCTTAGCTTTTATAGATTAAGCAACATATAAGCTCTTTAGAACACCTTTTCTTTTTCACAATAAGCTTAATTTGAGTTTGATATGGTTGTTTAAGTGAAAACAATCCCAAACACCCACTTTCTGAGACAGCTTATTATTAAGCTGTTTTAGAGCTTATTATTTAGTTTTAGCTTATGTCCCGTTTGTTAAAGTAGCTTATTTTAGTGTCCTTATTAAGTTCTAGTATTTAGTTTTTCAAAAAAGTTAAAAAAAATAAAAAGTGCAAAAAGGGGTTGCCACCACACTCGAACCCACGACCTCTCAGTTATAACACCAACGCCTTAACCAGTTTGCTACATTAGCTCATCCATCCATAGTTTACACAACTTAATACTTACACACGTTTTCATTTTCCTTTCTATTAAAAAGCCGTAGCTTAATAAGCTCATTTGAGAGCTTATTCGTTAAGCATTTTTGTCTTTCTTATTTTTCTTGTGTTCCTGTTAGAATTTAAGTTTTATCCTGAATTTTTTCAGATTTTTCTAGCTTTTATTTTATTTTTAATCAATTTTCGAAAGTTAAATTCTTAAAAAATACATAAAAAATAGAAAAAAGTTTCAGAAAAATACAAAAAAAATAATTTTTAGTTTTATAAAAAATAGCTTTAGGTTTACATCCAGAAAAATCATTTTTACACTTTTTAGATCTTAAATTTTATTTTTGAGCTTTTATTTTAAATTTTAAAAATAGGATTTTTGTAGGAACCCGATTAACACTTCACTTCATAACACGAAACACGAATCAAGAAAAAAGAAGAGAGAGAGAGACGAAATTGAGAGAGAGAGATGAGAGAGTTGAGAAAAAGAAATTTTGATATATGAAAAGATTAAAAAACTAGATATTTTCATATGAAAATATCTATATATATATTTAGATATTTTAGAAAATATCTAAATATATATATACCCCTACACATTTAATGTGACGCGCGGGATATATAACTAGGACCCGGGCTCGGGTTTTGCTTTGGGATTAAACCCAAAACATATACAATATTAGATTAACTATCGAGCCCGATTCCCGATATTATCCTGTTACAACTTTAACTAATTAAAGACCGAAGCTCCATCGTAGAGTGACCGAGCTTCCTTGTTCGACTCAATAAATTGAGGCTAACAATCTCCCCCGAAGTGAGGTCTTGAACACGGGAACGAGCTTCCTTTATTGACTCAATAAAATTGAGGCTAACAATCTCCCCCGAAGTGAGTTCATTGATGACACTCCTTCATGAGATCAGTGAGATTGCTTTTGTCGTTTAAGCTCGAGTGTTCTTGGTCTTTGTCTTCGTTATTTGTTGTAAACTTGTTCCTTCATGCTTTGCGATCTTGACTTTGAGCCTTTGTCATTGTCTTTATCGTCTTTGCTATCTTGCGATCTTATGTTTTTGACCAACATGCTCATACTTATGCATTATCTTGAAAGCTTCAAATCAGAGTTTGCGGAAGTCTTTGTCTTTAAATCTTGAGCTTTCTAGATAGTATGTCTTCGTAGATTGAGCATTTGAATGGGATTGAGGTTGCCGTTACCACCGTTTGACCTGCAGGTTTACGTTAGTGATAAACGAGAAAATTGATTTGAAAATCAATCGACGTGTCACTCGTTAAAGAGTTTTTGTAACACATCGAGAGTGTCATGTTTTTATCAAAATTCATCAACCGTCAATTCATTTACTGGACCAAATCGATATCCAGTTGTCACAAGTTTGATTCATATAGAATCTCGCAAGTCACCTACCGCAGTGCTGTTTGATGATGACACTGGAAGGATTTCCATTCGTCATTGTGAATACTAAAGAGTATCACTCTGAATGTTCTGGCAAATATCACAATGATATTGCGTAGGACTCTTGATAACAGCTTGTGAACCTGATGATGTTCAACAAGTGTTTGAAATGGAATGTGTCCTAACGAGATTTTGATTGATCTCTTGGCTCTAGACTCGATTAGTGCATTTTGGTTTTAGTACTCGGAGGCTGGAGCATATTGCCACCTATTCAATATCAACAATCTCGGAGTGAGATGTCAATAGATAACGTGTGTATCTCCGTGACAAATGAGACAAGTTTCTGTTGAGAGAAACCCGAATGGCTGGGAAGGGTTGTGCATTGCATCACTGGGTCCATGATGTCGTTTTCAATGTCAGCAATCAACTTGTGATTCTGACAGCATATGTATTGACCCGGTTTCTGCCTTAAGTTGTGTGGAGGGCTTCTTTCTTTAGACCCTTTATCCATACATTTCTTTTTAATTCTTCAACGCCTTCAATGCTTACCAAGACGTCATTACTAACACCTTGTTGTGATTGTTCCAGTGTTAGCTCAATCTTAGTCGGCATTATTCCCATATACATTCATCTCCAATCATACCTAAGGACTGCTATTTCTAACTTTGGATTATCCTTGGGTAGATCCTCCGGTTCTGGTTGGATCATAGGATTGATTCCTAACCTAACCACCTTATACTTCAGATTCGTCGTGAAATAAGATGTATTTGGGTATAAGAATCGAACCATAAACCTTTTCTTCAGCACATTGAGTCGAGATAGATCCTATTTTAATTATATATTCCTCCCCTTTATTATTTTAAATAATAAACACTTAGTTTTTGTAAATACCTCGTGATTAAAATATGTCTTGAAAAAGCTGTGGAGAAAATATTAATCAGCATGAATGGTTTGGAACATTTGATAAATTTTTTGAATATACATAAGAAATGGTCTTGATGATGTATCCAAGAACATTAAAACTTTGTTATTCGAAAAAACCCCCCTCAAAAATAGAACCATTGAGAAATTGTTGTCTTATTTTGAAACATTGGCGAGAGAGGATGTGAACCCGACAATTTGAAAGATTATAAATTGTCATGCGAGAAATTCTTAAAAAATAGTGTTCAATTTTTTGAAAAAGAACCAGATGTTAGAGACTTCTCTTCTAACGTACGGTAAGCGCACTGAAACGTACACTATTCCATTTCTTTAGCTAAAAACATTGAATGCTTGTAAGAACATCAGCTCAAGGCCGAAAAACTTTATTTTCTCGTTGTGATGATAAGTATAAACCGTCTTTATTTAAGTCCGGGTTATGTTACTGACATTTTTGCACATAATCCATTTAGAAAATTAGAAAGACATGTTTTAAAACTATTTGCAACTCTCACTCGCTCGAAACTTCATTTACACACCCGTAGTCCAATGTTAATCGACATTTTCTAAGCACGTAAAATGTTATCGAATCCAAAAGAGACAAGTCGAAAGAAACTTTTTGGAAAATTTTCAGATTTTATATGATTTTGTATTTGTATATAGATACCTGTTGTCCCATATCATTGCTATGTGATTGGAGGAAATAATGTATTCCAACTCTAGTACGTGATGGTATCAGTCTTGATTGCTTAAGGAACAACTTTTTGGAACCAGCTTTGAACAATGACGGTCATTGCTGTGGTTCGTGAATTCCGAGTTCTAAACGGTTATATCAAGAAGTCATTGAAGTGAAGAACGAGGCCTGAACTGATGTGAACAGACGTCATTTCCATGAAGACCGAGGCTTGATCTGCTGCGATCAAACGTCTTTTGAACACATTGAGGAACGGGGCCTGAAGTGTTATTTTCAGCAGACACCATTTATCGTTGACGACCGAGGCTTGAACTGTTGTGTTCAAACGTCATTAGACATTGATGACCGAGGCTTGAACTGTTGTGTTCAAACGTCATTAGACATTGATGACCGAGGCTTGAACTGTTGTGTTCAAACGTCATTAGACATTGATGACCGAGGCTTGAACTGTTGTGTTCAAACGTCATTTTTGTGATCATCAGATCAAAATTCCTTGAAGCCCTGTTTTCTGCGATATCTTTCTTTTTCGCAACCAAACTCTGAGTCCTTCCTCTGTAGGATAGAACGATGTACCTGTACTTAAGAGAGTACCTGCACTGACATTAAGAGCTTGTTCGCTTTCACATTGGTTAGGGATATCTGCATTTGAACCATTTGGGGGTTCACTTTCAACCTTTGTTTGTGCTAAGCGGCGAATGTCCTTTCCTGTTGGAACCCGCGAAGACAAACAGTCCTTTGAATTCTACCCGTTTAGGTTGCCACGCTAAGACAAAGATCAAGTACTTGTTGATTTCTCATGCACATGGTAGTCTTGTTGATTGAAAAACCTATGTCCCATTTGGGATCTGTCTTTTTGGTTTCGTTGCAACCCTTATTGCTACTACGGTTTTTTCAGTTTGTTTGCCTTATTGGATGGAACCTTAGCACGCAGTTGACTTCTTCAGGAATTTTATTACACAACGTCATAATTTGGCTTAAAAGACACATGTCTTGACATGGCCGAGACAAACTAATGGATTGGAGTCAGAAATTTTCAAGGGATCTCTAGAGTGTTCATGTGTCTTTTCCTTAGTGCTTATTCCTAGTAGTGATTATAGAACAATTTCGTTTGACTAATACCAGATGACTTGGTGCAATCATGTGCTGAGGTTTTGCAGGGCAGATTCACCTTCTCTAGGTCAATAATGTGTAGTGACTGGTTTTTAACAATTGTTGTTCACATCAACTTGAGGCAAACCGTAGGTTGTGAAATTCTAGGTCTTTCAGACTTAAACGCAGTCGGTTGACTAACAACGGATTGGTTTTTGAGCTGTTTGTCCAACCGGTTTTTCCCAAGAATGATGGTTTGTAAACTTATAATCCACACTATTTCCCCTGTTAAGTTCCTTAACTCATCATTTTTTTATTGCTGCAAAACAGCAAAGCCCTTTTTCCTGAAGTGGAGCTATGTAATATATCATTATTTGCAATCAAAGCAAGTTTGTGTGTTCTACGTTCTTAGCTCCCGTTGTCTTGATAGAAATCAAACATTTCTTTGTAAACCTTTTTCAAGTCCATTTTCCTTAATTAATAAGCCAACCTAATGTTCTATTCGATGTTTATTGGTGTCAATTGCATCTTGTCATTTTTTAACCTGGTTTTTCATTACTTTTTCTCTTTTAAAAATGTGATTTTGTTGCCCTGATTTTAAAACATTTAGTTTTTGCATTTGTATTCAAGAGTAATACAATGTGCCTCGAGTTTTGCAAATCTTTTGACACTGGGCCAACAAGTCTTTTTGAGACAAACATTGTCAGAACTCGAGTAATTGATTGAGAGTTCCAGTTGTCCTGTATTCAGTTTATTTAGCAGGCCAATGGAACGTATGTCATGACATTGTTCAGCATTCTGTCAACGACTCTCCTTCATAAATGAATTCAGTTGCTCAGTATTTGTTGTCTTTGTAGCAATACATAATTATAGCACAGTCAGTATTGTACCTCAGCCATTGGCTCTTCATTATTTATGGGTCTAATATCTGCATCATCAACATGTACATCATTCCCTGATCTGCTGCTGTATCCTGCTCTTTTGAGTCTGTCCCATTGCTTTCAATTGATAAGTTCTGAACTAGCATCTAATGCAAATCCAATGCATTACTCGTATCTAAGTCTTTTCCTCTGTTGTCTGGAATTGTCTTTTCCATTCACCCTTCTTTCATACTGCATTTTATGTTGTGCTCTTTCACCAAATCGCCTTCTTAACAGATTCCCATGTGATGGTTCAGTGGTCACGGAATTTCTGGAATAGCGGAGGTGAGATGTATTGTAGGAATTTGTTGCGTATCATGTCAAATAATTCATCACCAATAAAACCGTGACATGGATGACATCTGAAACTGTGTCTGGAGTGACTTTAAAAGCAGAACATGGATCCAATCTCTTGAAATTCTCGTTTCAAGTTGCCTTTTGTAGTTGATCCATGTACAAAGAACATTGTCCCGTGAAAGCTCTAATCGATGACCCCCCCCCAAAAGTGTTTGCAAATGCCGGTAAATCCTCTTCGGTTCGACTTCCTTCTTAAAATCGTTGTTTGACAGACACTTGAGTGTGAATGAAGTTCGTTGAAAAGATACCAATGCAACTTATCTTTCTTTTTGATTTTGTCTTGAATTGTTGCATTGTTGTAATTTCCGAATCTGAACGGACGAAGATAAGGTAAAAAAAATAAAAAAAAAAAAGAAAAAAAGAAAAAAAAAAAAAAATAAAAAAAAAAAAACAAAAAAAATAAAAAAAAATAAAAAAAAATGAGAAACGAAAAAAAGAAAAATAAAAAAAAGAAAACTTTTTTCCATTTTAATCGAGGAATTATGAAGTGTTGAAAGATTTATGTATGGATCTTAAGTGATATATGTTGATTAAAGTTGTGGTTCGTGTAAGCAATTCACGTTCACGGATTTTACACGGTTTATCAATGATAAAACCGATAAACGAATTAACAGGGATTTTCAGACTCATATAAAACCGTGAGTGTTGTAGATTCGGAATCAGCGGCCAAAAAATTCCAGAAAAAACTGAAAAGTGGTCAATTTCTCATAGAAACGATGTTTTGGGCATTCGAAAAATCCTTAACCTGCCAAAGGTGGTTACAGCGTGATGCCGTTACCTCGTTTTTCTCTTCGATTTGAGAGTCACGCCACAAAACAATGCACTTACGGATCACAAGTTATGGCTGTTTTAACAGAAACCCTTTTTCGTCACAAATACTCATAAGAGACATACGAAATTTCAAAAAAAATTCGTTCGAATCCGCATCGTCTATCGCTCAATTGATCGCTCGTTCGATCGCAATCGTTATCGATCCGCTCGTTCATCGCTCGTGTTCGATCACAGTCGTTCGGTCCGCTCGTTCGATCGCAATTGTTTCGATCGCATCGTGTCAATTCCGCATCGTTCGATCGCATCGTATCGATCGCTTCGTTCGGGTGATCCAGCTCGTTTCGATCGCTTGTTCGAATCGCATCATGCGTTCGGTCCGCTCGTTCGATCGCTTGTTCGAGTCCGCTTGTTCGATCCACTAGTTCGATCCGTTCGTTCGGTCCGTTAGTTCGAGTCCTTTCGTTCGAGTCTGCTCGTTCGATCGTTAGTTCGGTCCGCTAGTTCGAGTCTGCTCGTTCGATCGTTGAGGTTTTCGCTTGTTCGATCCAAACGTTTTTCCACTCGTTCTTCACCAGTCGTACTTACGCATGCCAACGTTTTGCAACACCCACATGAGCCAACGAAATAAAAATAGCTTACCGAAAGCCACAAAGAACCCAAACGAAACGCCCGAACACCGTATAACCTGATCAAAAACACAAAAAAACAACGAAATTCCACCCGAGGCGATTGATACCACAAGTAGGATACTGATTAATGCTTCACTTCATAACCCGAATCACGAATCCAAGAAACTATAGAGAGAGCTAAAATGGAAGGCTTATTGGGTTTATAGCTTAGTTAGCTTATTTATAAGCTGGGTAAGAATTTAGAGCTTATTTAGGTCTACAAAGATCCTTTTTGTGAAAAGGATCAAAGGTACTTTTCCTTTAAATTTGGCTTATTTACTGTAGCAAAGCTTATGTAGCTTATCCTTTAGCTTATTTATATCTTTTTGATGCTTATTAATGTAACTCATGCTTAAGTTTGCTTTTTAAATGTTTTTAGTCTAAATTTTTTAGTTAAAACTGTCACAAGTAGTTTAGACTGTCCTAGCTTATTTTTACTTTAAAAGTGCTTATTTGCCTTTCTTTTTGTCTTTTATATAACTTAAATAGCTTAAGTATCATTAATATTTCCAAAATTTCAGTTTAAAACAGTTTTCATAAGTTTTTAAGCCTCTTTCAAAAGATAAGGGGGTGTTTGGGATAACCATCAAAACGGGTCAAAATCACTTGTGGTTTGGGTTGAGGTATTTTGGTTAACTTTAGCTTAAGTTTTTAAGCAATTTTAAGCTGTTTTTAAAAAGTTTTTAGTTTCAAAATGGTTTTTCAAAGTTTTTAAACCCATTTTCAAATCTGTGAGTGTTTTAGGAAATCCCCAAGTGCTTATTTAATTAAGCACTAAGTTTGAGTTTAAGTGGTCAAAAAAAGAGTGTGTTTAGTGTGTTCAAAAAAGGCTGTTAGACAGCTTTGGTCTTTTGACTTGTTAAGTCAAAGTTCACCAGTTTATTAAGTAACAAATTTCAAAAAGACAAAAGCCCTTTTTCACCTACAAAATTCAGCAAATAAAAATGATTTTTAAAAGCTCAAAATTTGAGCACAAGTTGTTAAGCTAGGAAACTAAATCTGTTTAAGCTTATCTTTTCAATTTGAGCTTATTTGACAGCTTTTAACAAGCTGTCAAATAAGCCCATAGTTTTAAGCTTAAATCTCCCCTGGTGCAAAGGGGAGATTTTAAGCCACTTTTTCTTGGTGTTTAAGCCAATTTAAGCCCAAGTTATTGGCTTATTTTAAGAGCCTATAAGCCCTTATATAAGTCCCTTGAATTTCAGCTTTTGAGAAGCTTATTTGGTTGCTTATTTTTAAGTCCAAACATGCCCCTTGACTGTTTTTAGTTTAAGTTAGGTATAGGGATTGCTCAATTTTCATTTTTGCTTATTTCAGCTTATTTCATAAAGTTCACTTTTGTCCAAATAGCTTATTTAGATAGGTTAGTCAAGTTTTTAAGCTTATTGCCCTTTTGTTAGCTTATTTGAATGCCCAAGCTTAGTTTTTTGCCCTTTAAGCTTTGATAAGCTTTCCTGTCATCATAAGCTGTTACAGCTTATTTGGCATTAAGCTCTTAGTTTTTTTTAGCTTATTTAAGTTAGTTTAGATCCCTTTTGCTTATTTCAGTCCAAGTTCTAGCTTATTTCGACCTCAAGTCCAAAAGGACTTAGCATTTTCTAGCTTTAAGCCCATTTAAGCCATTTCTGTCAACTTTAAGCTGATTTTTCAGCTTATTTAGGGCTTATCTCAAAAAGTTGTAGAAGACAAAGTTGTTAAGCCCCACGAGCTTAACAACTTTGCTTCTTTGAGTTTTCGAAAAAAAAAAAAGGGGAAGACAGAAGTCCGGTGAGCAAGACTCGAACCCGTGAACCTCTCGATAAATCCCCTCATTTATTTTACACACACACTCTACCACTGCGCCCTTGGGTCTTTTTCGTTAAAGACTCAAGGGCTTGTGTATTTATACACTTTTTGCCCCTTTAAGCTTATAAGCTGTAAACAGCTTATTTCGGGCTTATTCATTGAGCTTATTTTTGTTTCTTATTTTTCGTAGGAACTTTATAAAGTCTAGTATTTTTTGTAAATTTTTCAGATATTTTTTCGTAGACTTTTAAAATTTTGTTATAATTTAATTGAGTAAAAGTTTAAATAATTCATAAAAAATACAAAAATTATCAAAAAAATATTTTGCTTTTTTAGAAAATTTTCTTTTGTCATATAGTTTGTAGGAAAAATACAAAAATTTTCGTAGGGTCATTTTTACAACTTTTTACTTTTTAAAGAACGGTTCGGGTGCGGTTTTTTGTCTTGCCTCGTTTTTGGGTCAAACGAACTCCGTTTTCGGTCTAGTCTTTTTCATTCTTCGTTATTTGTGCCGTAGAGTAGTTTAGAAGTGAAAATTTCTTCGTAGGGTTATTTTTAAAGATTTTAGGTTTTTTCCCCTTTGTTCGGGATTCGTGCTTCCGTTTTTCAGCTTATTAGATAATTTTTAGGATTTTCTGAAAGTTTGTGTTAGTTATCATCTGCATTTGGAATTTTTCAACCTCTCAACCCAATTCTTCCTTCAACTCAAATCCTTCGGACTGTCATGATTTTCCATTCCAGCCTCGTTGGGGATAAACGACCCGGGAACACTCTATACTACTTCTCGGTTTTATTAATTGTTGTTTTTAGACTAATATATATTTTATATTTTATTATATATTATATACATAGTGTAAAAACCCGCAATCATATAGAAAGGATACCATCGGGTAACAGTCTTCATACTACCTTGCCTCCTAATATGGTTGATCCACTTTTAATATATTTCACATGCACTTAGTATACCCTTAGGGGCCTTGTAATAGTTATCATACTACCTTACTTATGCGTTGCTTTAACGGAATGCTAAGTAGAAGGCGGGTTCGTGTAATTCGTTCATGACTTAGGAAATAATTACACAGATCATCACAAGTGTGACAAGGCAACAACACTAGGAGAAGCAATCTAGGGAGTAATACATGATTAAATAAACACAGTCTTTTATCTTATTGTTATCACCACTAGTTTAGATTATATTTAGTTTAATAGCTAAAACCAAACCTCCTCTCAAATATATGATTTTACTTGCTTTCCATAAAACATAAAAATACAAAAATAATCTTCCCTCAACCCTTATAATTCTGTTCGACCATGATCAAGCCTTCCCAACCTATTCCTCGAGTGAACGATAAACCCCTCCCCCCGAGTCTTGCCTATACTACTACAACGATTAGGTGCTCTACCTAGGGAGTTGTAAAACTTCGTGTAGAAGTCCTACGACGATCGCATCAAGTTTTTGGCGGCGCCGCCTGGGGAATAGTTAGGTATTGATCATAGTTTAGCTTAGTTCTACTTGCTTGAATCCTTTCAAGTGAGATTTAATTTCCGCATATTAGCTTTCTCGTAGTCTATCTTTTCTTCGTGTGTTTGTTCATAATTTCCATTAACTATTTCATTCTCCATCATGAAGAACATGAATCCACCACCAATAAGTAACTGCCCTGTCTTACCAGCTGCGCTGCGCGCACAATCCATCCAAGAGCTCCACGAGCTACAAAGAATTTCGTCCTTTGTTGACTCTCGCTTAGAGAGTATTGAACGATTCCTTAATAACTTCATTAACCAACCTAATGAGACCAATATAAATAACCTCGAGTCCGGTAATGAAGCGGTAGACACACCTCTTGTTTCTTCCTTTCCTTACTCAAATAATGACTCGGATGATGAGAAAGTTCTTAATGAGTTAAGTGAGTTTAAAAACGCAGGAACACTACGCCGAGAAAGAATAATCAATAGTTTTGACATGGGTGACCTTGCATTTAAATGTATGATTGGCTTTAGGAAGTTCACTGCCTATCTCGACCCTTTTCTACCAATAAATATTATCTTGCGTAAAGCCTATAACACAATAATGGTAGATGAACTTGAAGGGACGAGAAAGAACCTAGTTGCCATTGTTAGGGATGTCTATGTGTTTGTCGGAAGTTTTACCTATATCACGAATTTTGTTGTGTTAGAAGACATAGGGGAATTTATTATGAGCAACATGGTTGAAGTCTTGTTGGGCAGACCCTTTAGAAAAACCACCAAGCTTAAATATAATATCGCTAAGGGATTGGTCTCATTCACTAAGATCTTTGACACATACACATATAGGATGCCACGTACAATACCTAGGCTCAAGAACTTTAACTGGAGTAAGGTCCCACCACTATTAGAACTTAGCCAAAATGATCTTATGAACGGACATAGGCACCCTCATGAAAAGAATAAGTTTATGTACAAGAACTGCTTAAACCTAGGTCCAGAATACCAAGTAAATGAAAGTATGAAGGAATGGCTCCTTCGTGGGCACGTGAGCATTCACAAAGTCACGTAAGGACGTGTGACTTTGAGTCTAGATACAAGACTCGTTAATAAAGAAAAGTGCTTCTTGGGAGGCAACCCAATTTACTTTTCCCGCAATTAGGAGTGTTAAGTGTGTTTTAATTCTTTAGCATTTGTTTTATTATGTTTGAACTATCTTGTAATCATTCTTTGTTTGTCTTTAACCTCATCTTAATTTGAATCAAAGGTATTTTGCAAATAATAAGTGTAGGGGAAATTATCCGGATTTTGAGCCAAAATTAAACATGTTAAATGAATTGTCTATATTAATTCGCTTCGGAGGTTTTCTGAGTTCATATGATTGAATTGTTAAATCTCAGGTTTTATGCAGCCATTTGTACAGGAATTAACTTATGGAATCAAGTGCAGGAAATTTTTCATCAAAAACAAAATTTCTTTTTCACAGACTGTGGAGATGGCGTCACGATTAACACGCGACGCCGTCACCACAACACCTGTGACGAGGTCACAAAAACCCTGACGGCGTCAAACGCCTAGGTCCAGAAAACTTAAAGTTTTTAATTATTTTTGAAAATAAAACCTTTGCATAAGACACTTTCTAATATATGTATCTTCTGGTTATAAACATCTGCATCAAGAAAGACCTAATAGAAGCGTTTAAGTAATTCTGTGCTCATCCTATCTTTACTGCTTTATCGAGTCAAACCCTAAATTCATATTGTATATTTGTCTATCGCACATTTTATGCTTGGTGTAGTTGTCTTTGTCTTTGATTACAGGTTACATTTGATGAGAAGAAGCTTGGAAGTTTTTAGGAAGTTTCATTGGATGATTCTCGGAGGACGATTTAACCAGTTATCGCATGTTTCTTTTCCATTATTGAGCAAACCAGGAGAGTACTAGTTTCTTCTACACTAGTACAAAAAGTGGATTTGGCTACACCAAAAAAGTGTGACGATATACATATAGTCACACATGCGTTTTCGAATGTGTGTGACAAAAGGTCGCGCGACCGTAGGGTGTTTATGGTCACATTTTTGAGTTAGTGTCCGTATCCATTAAAAACAGTGACCAAAAGTGTTAATAAGTGTGACCGTAAACACTGTACAAGCACACAAAGCATGTTTTTTTTGTATATTTAGTCACATACAATTAAGCATAAAGTGGCCAAAAGTGTTAATAAGTGTGACCATATGCTGTTTAAAGTGAAGAAATGTGTATTTTGTGTGACTATTGATCATCCAATGGCCACATGAATGTTATGTTTGTGTGGCCTTTTGTAATATTTAGTCACACAAAGCATGTTTGTTTTGGGTATTTAGTCACATACAATTAAGCATAAAGTGGCCAAAAGTGTTAATAAGTGTGACCATATGCTGTTTAAAGTGAAGAAATATGTATTTTGTATGACTATTGTTCATCCAATGGCCACATGAATTTTATGTTTGTGTGGCCTTTTGTAATATTTAGTCACACAAAGCATGTTTGTTTTGGGTATTTAGTCACATACAATTAAGCATAAAGTGGCCAAAAGTGTTAATAAGTGTGACCATATGCTGTTTAAAGTGAAGAAATGTGTATTTTGTGTGACTATTGTTCATCCAATGGCCACATGAATTTTATGTTTGTGTGGCCTTTTGTAATATTTAGTCACACAAAGAATTAAGCAAACAGTGACCAAAAGTGTTAATAAGTGTGACCATATGCATCTTTTAGTCACATTTAAGAAATCAATATATATCAAAACAAATTCAAATACAATAAAACTGGAATGTATATAACTGAACCAAATATAAAATTGTAATGTCGTACATAATAAAATTCTCAATAATTTAAGGACTTCTAAAGACTCTTCTTTTTAGCTTGCCTTTGCATTGCATCACTAGAGACGTAAATGTTTTTGCGCTTCGTATGTAATTTAGGTTCAGTTTTGTTCTCAACATTCATTTGTATGGTACTTGGAGGTGTTTCCTGTAGGAAACAAAAGCCGCGTGTATCAAACACTGAATTAAATATGAAGAATTATATATATGTAGGTTGATAAAACACAGGTATGTACCTTTGGATCGAAGTTAGTACTTGGAGGTGCTAAGTGTTTACTACTGCTAGTACAAAGTTAGTACTGCTAGTGAATATTAGTATTGCTCATGGTTAAGACTGCTCAGAGAAGTTAATGCTGCTGAAGAAGTTAATACTGCTAGTGTATAAGTTAGTACTGTTTGTTAGTTAGTACTGCTTAGTGTATAAGTTAGTGATGTTAGTTTTAATTAGAAAATGAAATTATTAACAACATAAAAAATGTCTTACATTTAGTGATGTCTATTGAGTTGACATTGACTGCAATATGAAGGCGGCAAAGGGTATACCTTCTCCAAGGTTTCCTCAATATGAAGGCGGCTAAGTTTCTCACTGCTACCCTTCTTGAGGATATTATCACAATATGCCGACAGCAGCTCCGCACTAGAGCAACTAGCCATAGTTATATTGCAGAAAACCAGGAAGGCTTCTCTCAAGGCCTTGTGAAATTGGTTATGATTTGAGAAATAGTCAACAACATATGACATGAACTTGTCATGCAAGTCAATTACTTTTTCATAAAGACCTGAAAAGTCAACCATGTTAATAGATTAGTATTTGTGGATCAGCTATCTGGTTAAACTTTTTCTAAGTGAATTGTAAGCCAAATATCACATGCGCCTGCAGACAAGCATATTTTACTTCTATTTTGATGAACCCCTTATTTCTTACTCTTAATGAGCATAACGCATTATGACAACGTATATCACTTAAGAAATAGTGAAGTTGCATGTTAATTATAAAATGCCAACTGAATCTGGATATATAAGCATGTTCATAATCAGCAAACTGATTACATAACAACCAATAAAGATGCACCAAAGTTCATCACTAGAGAGAACTAGAGGGGAGTCATAATTACCTTGTTACTTGCAGCATCATCAGCTTGTTGGACTAGAGTCAGTCCTTCAGCAGTAACATGCTAGCACACAAAGCATAATCAAAATGTCAGCATTTCATCAGACTTGGGTTAGACTACTTCCTATGGGCATAAGTCACACATGCGTGAACATTTTAGCAACAGGATCCAGTCTGAGTCCTTTTCTTTGTAGTTTCCTCTTTTTGCTACAGGAATTTCTCTGGGTTCAGTGTTCCTATTGGAATTGTCAGAAGTTGCCATGGCAGCAGCTTGTGCTTTCAGAGCTGAGGAGATGCCATCATTAATCAGTTGCCGGATGGCATCCAAAGTTATGACTGGTGTTTCAGATGTTGACGTCCTTTTGGGAGGCATTCTATCAACATAAGATGATACGTAGTAAGAATGATATCATAAGTTTTGAAAAGTAATAAAAGAGAATGTGATGCTTAAAATGCTTAAAGGAAAATGATTATTTTTGAATTTTTAAGCACTTAGAGGTTATGATAAGAACGGAAATAATGACGCAAATGGTGGAAATGATGATGAAAGAGAGATAAGTTGGAAAAATAAGGTATGAAACGGGATTGCCTTTATAAATAACTTGCCTTTTCACTGTACATAGTCAAGATTTGACAAGCATTTTTATTTATACCACACATCCCGTGGCTTAGGATAAAGCTATAACTAGTCTAAGAGTTTGTTGATTCTGAGTTGGTAGATGACATCCTAAAGATCTTCCTGATTTGTTTGGTGACGAGCTTGGATTTTCTCAATGATTCGTTCAAGATTGGAAATTCTGTAGTGAGCAAAGGCAATCTTATCCTTTTGCCCTAACCGCTTCTTTTGAAGTTTGACAATCTGAATACGGATTTCCTTGAGTTCAGTCTTCAAGTTCAGTTACCATTTTATACATCCTTCTTCCATTCTCATCAATGCGGTGAAGATTAGGTTCATCTAAATAATTCAAGATATATTTGACACTTGTTACTCACATGAGTTTTCAAATACAACTATCTAAACATTTTCCTATTTCAAATACGTGAGAGGGATATAATATAAACTGAGGAATATTGGATGTGATAACGAAATTACAATTTGATTCCTGAGAATGAATTAAATAACGAGGTTGAGGGAAGAAGATTGACGAGCAAATTCCGCTTCTTAGGTGGTAATAGTTATCTTTAGGAACAAAGAAATATCAAGGATTAAAAATATGAGTCCATGGTGGGTAATATAGGAGATAAAGACAAATAGATGGTGGAGTAATAGGAACTGGTTGATGAAATAATTAGTAATTCCTTAGCATAAATTGCTTGTACGTCCTTCCAAACAAGGGATTAATGTAGAAAGGTGAGAATAACTTATGGGATTCTATTATATCTGAGAGTTTCTTTGAAGAGTTAAAAGAGCTGCTTTCCGATGAAGCTGGAAATAATCCGAAGAGACAGAAGTATAGTTAAGAATATTCATAAGGGGAAAAAGCATCTTAATATCGAAGTAAGGCGTCGTTGGGAGAAGGCATCGTCTTTTCACAACCAAGTCGTTAATCACAAAAGTTATTTATGGTATAATATAGTATAATAGTTTATGTAATGTTACATACTTTCTTCCGGAATGTAGTGGCACGGAAGGTTGGAGCTGTTGGATGCTGATGAGATGAAAGATGAGGATAGAGTTAGAGGGGGTTTTGTGACCTAGTGTGGTGCAGCTATAACCATGGGTCGCGTGAGTACCAATCTGTAACACCCCCATTTTACAATATAGCATGAAGATAATCTGGGTATTTATTTCCAGGAAACAACAATCATAATCATATAAAAAAGACGATCCAAAAGAGATGTTTGATTCAAAAGATACATTAATCATTCATTTCAAATCAAGTTTTAACAAAGACAGGTCCAAAATCTAGTTAGCATACAAAGGGAATGATAACAAGTTTAGCCAACTCGGATCAATGCCACTACCGTGCCATAATATTGCTCAATAACCTGAGATAAACATGCTAAAAAGTCAACACAAAGGTTGAGTGAAATTCATAGGTTTGATAAACAGTTTGAATACAAGTCATAGTGTAATAATTGTACAAACACAATTATTATGAAAATGTTATTGTTATGATCTTAGGTCACGTTATTATATACTCGTTATTTGTAATAATAGCAACGAATACAATTATCATAGTAATAGTGTATTACTGCGTTATTGTCTTGTTTGGTCATGTCTTATATAATATAGTATGGTTTAAGCTCATGGCACACAAACTGACTAGTGTATATATATACCCAAAATGATGTGATATATATATAGAGATAATGGCCCTCGGTGTAGGTAATTACCATATACCTATGAAATTCAAATATAGTGTATTTGTAACCGTATTTCCCGGCCGGCTAACACAAACATGATTCAAACAATCCTATAGATCTATCCACAATATTGCGTTCAACTCCCGTACGTGATGTAATGGTCCATGATAATGAGGGACTTTTGGCAAAAAGTAACTTATACATGAATAAAATGTGTATATCAGAATAGCAAAAAACTTGTAAAGACACTTGTAATAAGGATTAACATGTAAAAGTCTTTGAAAAATTAATCACATTGTAATAATAATAAACAATTAGAGTACATGATTTGTAATAAGGCATTGTATCCCCCTCGCGGGTTTATACAACATGTAAAATGAGTAAAGGCAGTTTATGAACTTCAACCTCGATAGGTTATATTAATAATTATTCCTGAAAAGAAAGCTGACGACCTTAATCACAATCTTAATCGTGGAATGTTGATATAGAACATTATAGTAAATGCCACGTCACGCAACCAGAGTAAATATGTTGAGTCTTAGGAAGATTGTATTAGAACGTATTCTAGGAGATATGAGTTTTATTGAAAGAGTTTGGAATTATGTATCACCGTTCGTAGCCATCATAATTCAGAAGTCCATTCAATAAACCATTTTGGATTAGCTAGGAGCACTTTAAATCGTAAAACAACCAACAACTCAGGTGGGGTGATGGGGACAGAATGAAATACCAAGATGAAACCCCTTAATGTAAGCTCGCCTTAGTATTGTGATACGATATAATCGTGATTTTAAGCGTTTTGAAAATCAAATTTGGAAATGTATAAGCACAGAATCATTGTATCTATACTCCAGGGCATCTAAATTCTTCAGGGCTTTGCTTCTGTGGAACTTATTTAATGATCCTAGTTCATAAGGGAGAAAAGTATTGCTGCCTAATAATGGTATGAGTAATAAAGAGTAGGGGATGAGAAAGAAGGGGGGGGGGTGGGGGGGGTGGGGGGTGAAGTGTCTAGTTCTATTTATATTAGTTTGAGATCAAGGAGGTTAAGGAAGCTCATGAATCTGATGTGAGACACTTGGAAGGTCTAGTACATAATTTGGTGAAGCTATGGGCTGAGTATGGATGAATCATGGATGTTAGAAAGACACTAGAAGGGTGTTTGTGGTGGTACTTTAGCCGCGGCTGAAATGAGTCATCAAGGGGGTCATGTGGCTTTATTTTTTACCAAGGAAAGGTATAAGTAGGTGGGTAAGCTGATTAAGGATTTCTAGAAGGAGTTCATGTAATTATCTTGCACATGGATGAGTCTTAAATGGGTCAAAATGGGTCATGTTTAGTCGCGGTCTGATTTGGGCACGCATGTTTTCAGAGTCTTTCCAGGTAAAGTTTTGTTTATAATGATTAAGGATAGATGAAATAGGTTTTTAAGGTCTGGTATTAAAGTAATTAGAAAATATTAGCAATTGGTTTGGGTTAAAACGGATTAGAATTGAAGAAACGAGGTCACGGGTTCAAATAGGGCTCGTTTAGGGTTTTCTTGACTTTCTAGGTTTGTATTTCTTGAACATTGGGTCAATATTGATAGATTATTGATCCTAGGTAGTATATTAAGGATAAATAATAATAATTGATAGGTGGTTTGAGTTAAAATTGGGTATAAAAATGATAAACGTGTCGCATAACGAATAATTAGGTCCATAATTAGGGTTTTTCTGATTCGTTAAGGTTTTACTAGGCTTGATTAATTGCACATTGGCCAAGTTAATGCTGGATAATGATTGTAAAACATCATTTTTAAGAGTTTACAATGGCCCTTGGTTGGTTATTAGGGATTAGAATGTTTAAAAAACGAGTAAACGGAGTTAAATAACCATTAGGTACATTTTAGGGTTTCTAGGATATGTTTTACGTACAATGAAGTAAAAAGACAATGTAATGATGAAAATAAATATGATTTTAATACGAGGATTTATATGATTGTAAAATAAGTTATTAAAACTTATTTGAGAGTTGGTTAAGGTTTTAAAATGGATAAAATGAAGAAACCAGGTCATTTTGTAGTATTTATGCTCGGTTAAGGTTTTCTGACTTTTGAATTAGGGTTTTGAGTGCAAAAAGATATATGAAAGATTATGAATGGAATATTTAGGGTTTATATATATTGTAAAATGAGTGTAGTAACTTGCTTAAGTAGTGGTGAAGAAATTAGAATGAAAACGGGTAGAAACACTATTTTGAGAGATCATGCTAATGAATAGTAATATTTGAGCTTTTAAGGACATTGTACCTTAGAATGTGTATATTCATATTGAGATATCATATTACTTTGTAGTCATATCTTTAGTAGCTAGTTCATTGAGTCACTTTAGATGTAAAACCCTTCATGAAATAGGGATTAGAGGCATTACGATCATGGTTTAAAAAAGCCCGTTTGATAATAAACTTTGCGAATGGTACATTATAGGAATAATATACTTTGTAAAAATGATATTATGATATTCACTTCATAACACACAACACGAATCCAAGAAAAGAGAGAGAGAGAGAATCGTGTAGAGAGAGAGAGAGATATTTGAGAGAGAAAAATGAGATAGAAAGAAATTTAGATATTATGAAAAGATTAAAACTAGATATTTTCATATGAAAATATCTATATATATATTTAGATATTTTAGAAAATATCTAAATATATATATACCCCTACACATTTAATGTGACGCGCGGGATATATAACTAGGACCCGGGCTCGGGTTTTGCTTGGGATTAAACCCAAAACATATACAATATTAGATTATCTATCGAGCCCGATTCCCGATATTATCTTATTACAACATTAACTAATTAAAGACCGAAGCTCCATCGTAGAGTGACCGAGCTTCCTTGTTCGACTCAATAAATTGAGGCTAACATCTAGAGATGGAGGGTGTTAGGGTTCCTTTTTCTACCCTTCTTCTAGGCATCATTAAGCATTTTCGCGTACATATCTCCCAGCTAGTTTTGTTAGGATTAAATCGTTCTACTATGTTTGAGATCTGTTGTCGAAGCTTGGGGATAAACCCTAAGGTTAATCTGTTTAGTGCCTTCTATAAACTCAACAAATAAGGTTACTGGTTTTCATTCGAGCGTCGGTCCGAGAAAGGTGGATAGCAGAAAATCTTTAACGAATTTTGTACAACCTTAAAACATTGGAAGGATCGCTTCGTTTTTATAGATCGTCAGGAAATTTTGGATGCCATGTATCCAATGTATCGGGACCTGCTCCCCTTCGGTGTACGCGCTGAAGATATACGATTATTGTGTGAGCATGTGATTGACTTACGACCAGTGCATCCCGGCATGTTATACGAGATCTGCCTTACTACCATATGGAAACATGTGGGGTATCACCCAGCTTTTATAGGTGCCGAAGGGAATGGTAATGTTACTGACTTTCGGATGCTTATCCGACCCGAACCTAGTTTATATATCTGCTGTTTGACTTGGATTTCTTGTGTGTTTTTTTTCTTCTTTTTTGTAGTAGTTGCTGATATGTTTGAGTTTCTAAAGTTTCCTATGGCCAGCGGTGTTATGATCGGAAGGGGCACTGCTTTAAGGCCGTATGAAGTGATTTCCCAGCATACGACTGCTCCTCTGGCCACCGAAATGCCAATTCCTGACAAGACTGATAATGAGAAGGTGGTCGAGCATTATGATGCGCGTATAATAGCAGCCAAAGAAAATAGAAAAGGTTAAGATGCCCAAAACAAAGTTGTTGGCAAACTTCCCAACACCGGAGGTCCTTCTCAACGTGCTAAGAAGAAAAAAATTGCTCATGTCACTCTTGACTTGTCCGAGTGTGGATCTTGGTTCATAGCCCAACGACTCCGACACCTTCCATTCTTCTTCCCCCATCAATATCATTGTACCGAATGTCGAGCATGTAGTCAACACAATTCATTCTGAGGCGAGAGGAAGCAATCAAGCTCTGCAATCTAATGAGAATGTAGATGAGGAAGTTGGTAATGTTGCCGAGAATAAGGATAATGAGGTCAACTCTCCCCATTCTGACCAACATATTGAGACAACTTCTTCGGGAGCTGGTACCCAGCCGTCAAGAGTAAATGTTAATGGGTCAACCCTACCAGATCTAGAGGTAGATGTTAAATTTTATGTGTGTTTTCTTTTTACTACCGGATGGTTAATTAACCAGATGTTTTACAATTTAATTTAGGGCGAGTTTTTGCTTCTTCTTCCGGCTGGTCGGAATACTTTTCCCGGTAGGAACACCGCTGGTGACAATGTTATTGGGTCATTCTTGTTTCTTGTCTTTGAGGTTTTGCCTGGTTTTTGTTATTAAATATTAAGCATATAGATCTTGATTGATAGACTAGTGTGTGTAAATAAAAATGTATTAGTGTGTGTGTTTAGAGAGATAAAATAACTAACTTGCCTTTTGATTAATCGATATTGATATAATTAATATTGACTAACAACTCTTAAATTGAAAAATAAACTATCTCCTCATATTTATAGTCCCATAGGAGGAGAACTTTTTTAACTTAACGCTTTTAGTCCATGTACTCATAAAAGTACATAAAGTAGATTATTTTCTTTATTTCTAACATTCTCCCCCTAAATGATCTACTTTGGAACTATCCTTATTTTGTTTTTGATGACGACTTCTTCCTTATGCTTGAACATTTTATTCTGAAGTAGTCCGTCATTTTCTTTTTCTTTGAAGCTCGAAAATGCTGAGAATTCTTTGTGAGAATTGAGGACGACCTTCTAGCATATCTTTATCTTTGAAGGTATCAACTCTACTTTCGAACTCAAAATCAGCATTCTCAAAAGCTATCTTGATCTTTTTTTAGCAACTTGAATCTTTAAAAGCTTATATGAAATCTTTATCTTTAACTCTTGATCTTGATCTTAAAATTTGATTTCATCCACATAATGTTGCTGAAGACTTGAACACTTGACTTTATCCTTGAATCTTCATAATCTTTTAGCTCCCCCTCAATCACATATCTATCTTTTGAAGTAGTAAACTTGATTGTTTGAAGACAATGTCGATATTCTTGAGAAGTAATTCCATGCAAATGTCGAACCGGCTATCTTGATTGATCTTTGAAGTTAATGAAACACTACAACTTATTTAAAACACTTGATGAAGTAACCTCAATCATGAATACGAAACTTATCTTCTTAATCAAACTACTTTTACCACAATGATTTCTTTAACTCAATTTCTACACTGATATCTTCCCATGATTAACAACCAAAATGATTTTGTCCCATAATATTTCTAGATTCCTTTTACATCTTTTCCCCTTTATATACTTGTATCTCAAAAATTATTCCAAATTCAATGCTTATATCTTTTCCCCTTCTTATATATGGCAAATACTAAGCTTATATTTTCTCCTTCTCATGATGATTATGATTCATCGTAAGCATCATGATCATATAAGCTTCCAAAAAAAGCTCCGGGTTGAAATCACTTGAAGAATTATCTTTGAAAGTCCATGAAATTGAAGTCGAAAATCATAACTTTTCTCTTTAAAATTCAAACAATCTCCCTTTATCATCAAACATACTCCCCCATAATAACCCTTAAGCTCCCTCAAACTAACAAACTTGTTTACAATCAGACCCTTGAAGGTTGAAAGATAACTTTCGTAAACACAGATTTCGTACACACAGGTTTCGTACACAGCTTTTGTAAAATCTCACTTTCGTAAAATCAGTTACCAAAACCTCTTTTCGTAACCTTTACCTAAATGGTTACCGAAATCGTTTTTTTAACACGTGTAGAGAAAGCTGTTATAAAAGCGCGTCTACAGTAAACGTGTTACGAAAACACGTGTACCTACCGAAAACACATTTTGATCGTTTGACCAAAAACTCAAACTTCTGAAAGCTGTAAACAGTTACCGAAAGTGACAATTAGCAGTTATGAAACTAAGATAAGTAGATTTTCAAACTGTCAATGATCTGATTTAGACTAGAAATAAGCTCGAAAAAGTATATTTTGACTAATAAGCACACAAAGAAGCACTGAATAAGCTGTTTAACCTGACAATCAATATTAAGCAGTTTTTACTAGATATAAACAAGACCAGAAAACTAGACTGTTTGACCAATATAAGCACTATTAATCACGAAATTAGCTGAAAAACTAAACTGATAAGCATATTGAATCAGAATAAGCGCATAAACAGTCAGAATAAGCACAGAAACGAATAAGCAGATAAGCAGTCTGAATAAGCACATAAACTCAATAAGCTAACGGATTAAGCAATAAGCTCTGAATAATCACAAATAAGCAATTTCTCGATCTCACAAACACGGTCAAACACTAAGAATAAGCACTAATCCGCAATCACTGGCTCTTGATACCACATATTAAGCATATAGATTTTGATTGATGGACTAGTGTGTGTAAATCAAGGTGTAATTAGTGTGTGTGTTTAGAGAGAGAAAATTACCTAACTTGTCTTTTGATTAGTTGATATTGATACAATTAATATTGATATTGTATCAATTTTTGATGAAAAGTTAACGAAAGAAAGAAATGATATTGACAACGTTGTTATTGATCTTTCTTTGAAAGTTTCAAAAATTAAAAGAAGTGTTTTTGCTTTAAAAAGATCAATGATGAGTTTTTCCTATCGTGTTCATGATCTTTTAGGTCTGAAATGTTATTATATCACACGAAAAGGAAATGAACTGAGATCGTTTCTTGTTATGCTTTGCGTTGTTGTTGTATTGATTTAAGATCCGTGATGACACTAGTGTTTAAATCTTTGAAAGATTTTGTTAAGAACGAACACGACACTAAGATCTTGTGTATTTTTGTTTAAGTTACTTATTTTGTGTTGATGTTTGATGAGGAGGATAGGAAATAGATTAAGTCGGAGTTGTTGTGATGGTTAGATTCTTGATTGCATGTTTTTCATTTTTTCAGATATGTGATGTTATGAGTTTTCACACTAAAAATCTTTAAAGATTTGTATCAATTATGTAACACAAACTGAGATCTTGTTATGTTCATGAGATCTATGATGTTGTTCTTGTTCTCTCCTTTTTTTTATTTTCTGAACACTACTTTCGTATCAATATGGTTTCGAAAAAATCACTTTCGGTTTCGTACCACACTTTCGGTTTCGTATCAGCTATTCTTTCGTATGAGTTACGATTTCGTATGTTCAAGATTTCCTATGTCACACTTTCGTAAAATTAGTTACCGAAACCTCTTTCCGAAACCTCTTACTGTTACCTTTACCCAAAACAATTACCGAAACAGAAACTGAGTTATATCTGAAAAACACGTTTTTTTTTAAAACGTGTATACCAAAAAGCGTGTTGTATTAAAAAACGCGTCTATCGAGGAAGTGTGTGTACCGAAAGCGCGTGAATTAAAAACGCCTTTTTTACCGTTTGACCAGAAAGTCAAAATCAAACTTTCGTATTTCTTAAACTTTTGAAAGTAGAAAAACTGTTTCCGAAAGGTAATTAATATGTGCTTTTATTCCAAAACCGTGTGATCCACACAAAATTAGCAGACTGAAAGTAGATAAGCACTAAAATAAGCAGATTGGACTGAAAATGTTGTTGGACTGAAATAAGCATTGTAATAATCAGGTTGATCAGTCTTTAAGCAGTTTAAGAGTCGAAAAAAGAACAGATTAAGCACTTCAAAAATAAGTGTTAGGATCATAAAAGTATCAATTATGATACTTTAGGTGGTTTTAATTATTATTAATGTTTTTAATTTATTTTATAAGTAGAAAGTAGTTTGTAATAAGGAGAAATATGCTTAAAGTAAAAAATAGCATATTATCCAAAGAATAGGGACTAGATTGCAAATTAGAAAAATAAAGGGAAGCTAATCCTCCTTCTCCTATAAATACCCACCTAATTAATATTAGGTGGTTAAGGCTTGTAACAAACTCACTTTTCCTCCCATTTCTCTTTTCTTTATAAAATTTGAAATATTATGAAAGTCTTACCTTTCTCTCTTAATTCTCTCTATTCTAAACCTTCTTAAATCGTGTGATTCAAGATAAATCGAGACCTAACAAGTGGTATCATACGCCATTAGAGATTAAAAGATCTAATTTGTGGTTTGTAGCGTGATCGAGTTTGACATGATGAGTATTTATTGATTTTTGGTAGTTTCGAGTGGTGATTTGAGCATTTTAAGCATTTTTGAAGTTCTATTACACGATTCTACTCTTTTTTCGACATCAATTATGGATGAGACGTGATTGTTTTGGTTATTTTGAGCATTTTCGGTACCCTTTCGTGTGTTATATACTAATTCGATAAGGTAGTTGATCATTACGAAGGAGTTTATCGAAGTTTTCTCATTTTCAGAAGTCTTATTGTTGTTAGATCGAGTTGTAATATACGTGTTTTCGGTTTTTTGTTAGATATGAGAAAAAGACTCGGTCACCCCTTGTATTTTACTGTTTATTATAGCTCGTAGTTTAATAGTTAATAGTATGATTTTCGGTATTAAGCCGGGTACTAATACCCGGTATATTGTAAGTACTATATATAGTCTCTTCCAACTTTGGAAGAGACAAGCTAGTCATTATTCCTTTTACAAAGAAACACATTTTCTCTCTCTAGAATATTCTCTCTAGTGTTTCTCTCTCTAGAAACTAGCTCAACCACTCGAATCATCACCCGTGTTATGAAATAAACGATCCTACAATTGGTATCAGAGCGGGTTTGAATTCGTGATTGATTCCTATGGTTGATTAAGCTTAAATTCGTGCTTATTTGTGAAGCAAAAAAGCCCACGGCTGATTTTTGATTTTGGGCTCATTGTTTGTTAATCTTGTTCTCTACTTGTTCTACACATCAAAAGGTTAGAGTGTTACAAATTTCGTGGCTAATACAAGCCCCTAGTTCGAATTATAAGCTTTTAAAGCTTAGTGTTCTTCGTGGAGGGTTGCTTCATATTGGACGATTCTCAAAGAAATACGAGTTAAGGTGTGTTTAATCATCATATACACACTTAATATTGTATGTTGTAACCTACTTTCGTGGCTGGAAAGATCATATGGCTTGATTTTGGTTAATTCGTACAAGTGTTCTTCGTGGAGGTTTGCTTATTTTATTATTGTTCTTCACGGCGAGTTGACAAGGTAGGGACAAGATCCGGAAATTTAGGAAAAAGTCAAAGGCGAGTTGCCAAAAGTCAAAGGCGAGTTGCTTAATTTTAATAATTATATTCGCGGCGGTTTGGTTAAATTTGGTGGCGAGTTGCTTGTTCGCGGCGGTTTACACAGGATAGTAGCGAGTTGCTCACGGCGAGTTGCTTAGTTTATTGGCAGCGAGTTGCTCACGGCGAGTTGCTAAACGGCGGTTTGCTAAACGGCGGTTTGCTAAACGGCGATATTTTTCATAATGATTTAGAACTATATACCCTTTCGTTTATTTTTCATTTTCAAAAAGTTTCCTTATTTAGAAAGTATTCAATTTCATACCTTACTATTTTTAGACATGACCTAGACACTTTAGACAACTCATAAAACATGTATAAAAACTGTTTGAACATCGCCCTACCTTTAATCCCCTAGTTAATAAAAATGACCATTTGGAAAATCGCCTAATTTTGACTTTTAAAGTCCAGTATGTATATTTTTGACGCTCACGGTTTCAAAACCTACTTTGACACCCCATCGTAGACCATCTTTTGCGACTTTTGACCAGCGCCCGACATTTTGAACAACTTTCCAGTTTTACCCGAGACCTGAAACAGCTTGTAAAATGACTGTTTTGCCCTTTTTATAAATCTGTCAGCTTTGACTAAAAATAGTCAAAGTTTCATCAAGAAGTTTCGTAAGCTATAATTACCCCATTTAAGTGTCCCTTTTCACAAATCGACCCTCGCGGGGCCTAAACATCATTTTAAACCCACTTTCAGTTTTGGCCGAGACCCAATTCACGACCGAGGAAAAGACCAAAGCCCCGAAATCGACCGTTTAAAATTCTGCGCGCATAAAAAAAATATACAAGTGCAGATTTTTGGTTTATGATTTTTTTCAAAACTTCATTTAGCTCTAAAATCTTCGTTTTAAGGAGTTCGGAGAGTTACGGGACGTGTAAACTATCGACTCGAAGCTTGGAACATAACCTTTCCAAATATTTAACCAAATCTCAACTTTAAAAAGTTTCACCTAGCCGTTTCACGCTTGCAAAATTTCTGCACTAATTGACTTATATGAAAACACCACAAAACTCACTTTTTCACCCTTTTCTCAATTCCAACATCAATATAATCCCTAATTAACCATACTAATACCACCAACATATTCCAAAACTCAATATAATCAAACTAGTTCAACCATGGATTCTAGCACAATTATATGTATATGCATAATAATTAAAATAGAGTATTCAAGGTAATAACCATATGAAAATAATGAGTAAAATTGTTACCAAAAATTTGCAATGGAACCCTTGTGGGTCTTTGTACAAGCCGCGACCAAACACCCCTTAAATACTTATAATCTTGTTAAAAATAATCAACACCAATGTTTCTTGCTCTCTGTTTCTTGACCGAACACCAAAGAGAGGAAAAAGAGAAGTATACTTGTAAAGGCTTAACCAAGCCTTTAAACCATCTTAGTAGGTCTTAGATATGATGTAGTAATGCTTGTAAATGTTGTAGAATAAAATTGTATGGGTTTAGTAATAAGGTAGGGGTGAGCCGTGAGCTTCAAGAGAGAAACAAGAGAAGAGAGTTTATTTTTTTGATAAGTGTATAAGAGTGTGTATGTTATCTTTCACTTGTACATGCCTTATATGATCATAAGGATAGTCAAAGAGTGTACATGGAGTCTTGGAACACCTAGAGTAATTTAGGGAAAGTCTTTGGTCAATGTTTGCAAGTCTTAGACATAAACCTTAATGAGTCTTTGTTAGTACAAGAGCTAGTTGGTATTGTTTTGTCCCTTGGTCCCTTGTGTGCCGAATGTTTGGGATGGAAAAGGGCTAGGGATATCTTTTATATCTTGTGATAATATACTTGCATTTACTTGAACTTTTAAAAGTGTAGTTTTATCCATAAAGTGTATACTTGTAAAGTATATGTCTTGGTTGATTTCTTTTATGTGGGACGACATAAATGAGTGCCATGGGTAAAGTTTTATAAAAACTTTGAGCATTGGAAATAAAAATAGGTATTTGTTGAAGCGTAGATTAATTTTGTGGTTCCGGGAATGCCTAAACGTAATTTAATTGCGAAACGTAAACGCTTTATGTAACCCATAAAAATAAAATATAAAAAGTTAATTATTGTTTTCGTAAAATAATATAAGGCTTCTATCGTTTGTAAAATGTTATCGTATAAGTAGGTCAATCGTCTTGTAAAATAATATTTATAAATTTAAAACTCATATAAATATTATATAAATGATTCTAAAATGTTTCGCCAAAATTTTTATTAAAAACGAACCAACACTATTCATGTCAGGAAATAGTGTATAAAATCACATTTCTCTTGTTTTATTCGTTAAATGAAATTTTTTAGCTTATGCGTTTTAATTATGTGATGAGAATTTAAAAGTAAACGTGCGCGAGACTAAAAAAAGAATAGTGAAATAATGACAAAATAAGTGACGTCAATACGAAATGTTACAGTCTCCTCCGGTTAGAAGAGCCTTGTCCTCAAGGCTCAGGTTGCAACACCTGAAGAAGGTACGGGTTCAGTGAAAAGATGCGGATATTTCTCCCGGAATTGTGTTGATGAAGAAGTGTAGGTTTTAAGGTGACTACTCTCAGCATGACATGGTTCTTCCTGAATGCATAGGTAATCAGTCTATGCACCAAATATACATAGGTGATTAGGCTATGTATATTTGAGGGCCAACGATGCAATGCTCATTTTCGTCAAAATAGTGTGATGTATGAAATGTATCAAATAGTTTTATAACGAAATGAAATAGTCAATAAAGTAAACGTGAAGTAGCTCATAGGGTGAAAACAAAATGGTTTATAGGTTGACATCGAGATTGTTTGTAAAGCGATAGGTCATAACAAGTATAAAGAATATCCGAACAAACGCAGAAGTAGTCAAAGAAAATGAACGTAAAGAATTATTCAATCAACAAAATGAACGTAAAGAGTCGTGTTCTAAAGGTAGGTTCTCCAAGGTGACACGTATGAGGTGACAAGTTAATTGTCGTACTCCCATCAACTGGAAGACTTCAAAACGATGGATTACGAAACAACATATGCGATTCAAAATCATAAGAAGAGTGTTCTTCTCGGGTCGATGGTATAAGTAACTAGTGAATTTACTAAATATGCGAAACTTTTCGATATCATCAAAAAGAATAAAGTAAAGTCGCATTAAAATGATCGAAGTTAACGTAAGAGATCAAGAAGGAAATTAGTCCATATGTTATAGGTATCCTTATATAATACCAGTATCAACGCTCAAAGGAGTAAATGAGAAATCAGAAAGTACACGAAAATCAAAATGATCAATATTTATATAACTGACCTATATAAGGTAAATAGTAAGATGTTATAAGATAGACGTAAGAGAGTGAAATCATAGTCAAATATTAAATACTCATTATCCATGTAATAGTAGTAGAGATGCAAAAGAGAGCATATAAGTTACCTGGGAGCAAGCGCGTGCGGATATCGGATAAAACAAGGAGAGACTCTATATTTTGAAAAACATGGTCATAGTCTAGGTTTTGAAAACGACCTAGTTCTCTATGACTTCAGCTTGATACCATCTGGTATCCCCCAAAAATCACAACATACGCAGCGGAATACCACTATGGGTGCTACTTCATAGGCCATACGCACAGTCACAGAAAACGACCTTCAAAAGAGACGTTTAAATAATTTACATTCGTTATATTAAAAATCAGAGTTTACAATGGATCCTATTTATTAATGCATCTATATAAATATTTTTTTATACGTTTGTTTTTATCGAATGGTATACAAAGTTATTAAGCCTTCAAAAAAAAAACATATTCCGCGCGGACTAAATGCTCCAAGCTCACTAGCAAATAATAACCTGAGAAAATACATGCAAAAACGTCAACAATAATGTTGGTGAATTCATAGGTTTAAGTAAAAGTAGTGTTGAAATAATTTAAGTAAATTTTTAGAAGAAGAGTAGCGTTACGGCATTTCAAAGTGTTATTTCCGAAATCCAAATAGTGATTCAGTAAATCAAGAAGTATTTAAAAGTGGACCACAAGACTTAAGTAATGGTGGACTAAGTACATATTTCGAAGTCCAAAACAAGTAATGTAGACAAGAGAAACAAATTCACCAAGTCTAAGTATATATTATTGCACTAAGCTCATGACCCCGAAGCCTTAACTGTCTGTCTGCCCCAAATAGGTAGGGTGTCTGCCAAAACAGCCTACAGTTCTCTAAATGTTAAATGCACCATGATCAACTTGTGACCATAAATTCCGGTGGGGATTGTTAGTCCCGATAGATCTATCCACAACACTAGCGCTCACTATAATAGCAATTGACGGTTCATGATTGAAAGGGGACTTAGATGGCAGTGTGGTAACTTATGCAATAATATTCAGGCAACAATCTGGATAGCATACAGTTTAAAACACTTGTGTCCATAGTAAAACAATCAAGTCCAAAATTCACGGTTTCAAATATAGGTATTCAACGATCTCAAATCATGTAGTAAACAAATCAAGCTTTAGTAAAAATAGTCAGGTAACGCTTACGTATAGAAATCAATAAGTTTATGTAGTAAAACGAGCACGTATTCTCACCCCGAAAACAGTTTATGAAAACCATTATAAGAGAAAAGGTGGGGCTATGAACTCACCTTGATCAAGAATGTAGTAAAGTAATCCAAGCGTAGAAAGAAAGTACTCAAGCTTCAACCACGACCTAATCATATGTGGCGCGTCATTAGACGACTTAATATTTTCAAGAAAATGCATAAAAGCCTTTGAAAATAAATATGTAGTATATATACTTATTCTTGTGCTTAGAATCCATAAACGTGCCTTAAAAGTCTTATAATAACACCCTAAATATTTTTCATAATGATTTAGAACTATATACCCTTTCGTTTATTTTTCATTTTCAAAAAGTTTCCTTATTTAGAAAGTAGCCAATTTCATACCTTACTATTTTTAGACATGACCTAGACACTTTAGACAACTCATAAAACATGTATAAAACTTGTTTGAACATTCGCCCACCTTTAATACCCTAGTTATAAGAAATGACCATTTGGAAAATTTGCCTAAGTTTGACTTTTAAAGTCCAAGTATGTTATATTTTGACCTCCGGTTCCAAAACCTACTTTGACCCACTTTTAGACCATCTTTCGCGACTTTTGACCAGAAACGACATTTTGAACAACTTTCCAGTTTTACCCGAGACCTGAAACGGCTTGTAAAATGACTGTTTTGCCCTTTTTATAAATCTGTCAGCTTTGACTAAAAATAGTCAAAGTTTCATCAAGAATTTCGTAAGCTA
>BQNB010060955.1:0-25000 GCA_026074375.1 Tanacetum coccineum
ATTGTCCCTCTTTTTCATACTAAGGTGCATTGTTCGAGATCAAGTGGTCATGTGAGTCGCCGATGCCATAATTGTTCATTGGTTCCATTTCATCTTTAATTACCTCTTCATTGCTCTTTCCTGCATGACTATTAAATATTCGAGAACTATCAAGATAAGGGTTATAGTTAGCATTGGTTCCTATGTGATTAGCATGCTCAAAATCCTCCCACTCGGCATCAAACAAACAAGGGTCTCGAGATTCTTCAAATTTGACCTTTTTCATTAAGGCTTCATCCTTTGATACACCATTTTCAAGTCCCTCATACTATTCATAATCTTGGAAGTTGACCATGTTTCATTCTGAACCATTCTTGGTAGGTCTCCTTTATCACAATATCCATCATCATTCAAATGAAAAGTAGGCCACTCCACATGTCTACTTTTAAAACGAAACGGTACACAATAGTGGTCAACTATTTCATAAGGTACTCTATTCTCTGACCATGGTTCTTCAGGAACCCAGGACACGTCTTCATTCCATTCATGGATCCATGCGTTTTTGTATTCTTCATATGTATTGAATCCAAGAATATCATGAGTAAGCAAATCCGTATCAATCTTAAGAATATAATTGAACTCATTGAATGCCTTGCACAGAGGTGTTTCAAAGTCGAATATGTTATTTTTGATCCTAAAGATTTTAGCAATTTCATCTTCTTCATTTACGTATGTCTCTTCAAGATCAGAAAGCTCCTTGTCAGTAAGTACCTCTTCATCCCCTCTAATCCAATACATCTATAATGCATTCTTCGTGTACCAATCCATAGTCGAATGGTTACTAAACTTCGAAGCTATCCAGTCGGCAAAATCAACATTTGATTGGTCATATTCCATATCAGCATCAAACCTATGGATCATCCATTGATTCTTTATCTCCATATATTCATTAAACTGTTTCTTGTATCTTTGAATCAACCACTTAGAAATCACTTCTTCCTTAATCTTCCTATCAACTATCCTATGATCACCGTACATCAAATCCAACCATTGCTTGATAGTCACGCCCACGAGCCTTAGCAAACTCTTGTTAACACAAAATTACTGCCTCAACATAAATTCCTTCATTCTTACCAAAACACACTCATGGCTCATAAACATCAAGATCATCATAGTTTCCAAGGTCATCACATTGTTGTTCACCATGTGGGGGATAAGAAAGCCCAAGAATTCCCACTTCGTAAGTAAACAAATAGTCATTCATTCCACTTAATCGGTTGAATTCATTAAAAGTCATCCCAAGAGGTGTATCATAAGTGAACAAGTCATCCTCGATCTCGAACATCCATAGGACTTCAGGTTCTTTCTTAATTACCTTCATCCTAGCTACTGAAAAGATCCAGAAAATTGTCAGCAGAATCAGTTTGGAAAAAGGTGTATAGAAAAATTTAAACTCCAAACCCCGAATACGAAAATTTAAACCTGCTGCTGTATCAGATGATCAATACGCCATATTCAATTGACTAAATATGCCGTATTGATCTGTTGAACACGTATACGCTATATCTGTGTCAAAAGGTTAATACGTCATATCCAATAGTTAGAATACGTTGTATTGGTCAGTTGACCAAAATAGTAAAAGAAAAGAAAAACAATGCAGAATATTTAAAACACACAATATGAAATATTATACAATGCAAACTAATCTAAGTTAAACTAAACTAAAAACACTCATAAATAAAAATTAAACAATTTTACTCCCCGACAACAACGCCAAAAACTTGATGTGTCGTTGTGCGTAGGTATTATTTGTTATCAAATTTTACTATTTATATTTTGCGGACTAAATCTAGAGCAACACAAATGGGCAGTGTACCCGATCAGTTGTAGATTCCTTGGTAAGTAGGGTGTCGATCACTAAGAGCGAGAACGTTAATAATTAATTTTTAGTATTTTAGTTATCTAAGTTAGTCCTAAGTTATTCTAAGTTATACCTAAGTTAAACCTAAACTAATGATAAAATGGGGTTTTTCAGCCTGAGAGACTGGCACGTGTTAAGGTTTACCTAGACTGAGATAGGGCGAATAACACACACAAATAGTGAAGCGGTAAAGCCTTATGTAAGGAAAATGTATTAACCATGTTTAATCAAATAATACTGGTTTTAGTTTATAAGTCCAATGATTGTCCTGTCTCATTGTTGATATATCATTCCTAGACTTAGGCGGTGTTGGTTTGTGCTCATGTCATACGGATATTTAAACGGCTAGGAATACGTGAGCCTACGGGGTCACACACGCTATACACATAGATATCCCTCTATTGGTATATATATAATAATATAAGCGTATATTTATTATATATGTATTAATACTCGATTAATGTATATAATGATATAAGTGTATATTTATTATGTATATTAAATATTCTAACGATAGAATACTAACGGTCGTTATTTAGTTCGGTTAAGAATAATTAATTATAAGGCTTTTTAATTAATGGGTAATTAAAAGTAATTATTCATAAATAATTAAGAAAGTCAAAAAGTCAACACCAAGGGTCTATTTGTACTTATGGGGCCGGGCATATGGGAAGGAAAAGAAGAGGGACCAAAAACGTCAAGATTAGGTAGCTTTTTCCCAAAGCTATGTAACCCTAATCCTAACACTATAAATAAAGGATCCATAGACCCCATTATTTATCCCATTCCCTTCTTCTCTTCTCCTTGTAATCGAACCAAACAAACAACCTTTAGGGTTTTTTGGTTTTTTCGATTACATGACGTATTCTTGAGCGTTGGTTCGTGGAACTAGTATCCGGGTGGTATTGTTCGACATGTAGTGTATGAACCGCGTGGAGGCTACTTACTTTAGTAACTTGAAGGGTTTTTGTTTTAGCATGTATTACACACATGCGTGTACTCAAAGAAGTCTCCGGTTCTTCACGTAGCTTGGTTGCTATTCGTTATGTTTTCTGTTTATTGTTTATGTTGATTATATGTGCTATATGAATTAGATCCGTTGTGGAGCTCATTTAATATTCACGTAATATTAGGTTTTTTAGACCACGATTTCCAACAGTGGCATCAAGAGCCAGTCAATATAGCTTTAAAATTACATAAAAATGGAAAAAAGATGTAAAAAACGCATATTTTGTGTATATTTCTTGTCTTTTATGTGAAAACTATTTTAGAAATATATGTAACACCCTCAGTTTTGAATAGCAGCGGAAGCTAGACGAGGGTATTATTTCATGACACACAGTACAAGTTACAGAAAACGACTCTAAATGAGATGTTTTGAAATACATTATCATTCGAGTAATACAAAATATCAGAGTTTGATATAAGGTTCCACAAGTTTCATAATGTACATAAGTAGTACATAATAAAATTAAAAGCTTTATCGAATGATAATATTATGCAAGGTCTTCAAAACATTTCTGTGCGCCTTTAGTGTATGCTCGTTTATACCTTAGGTACCTGAGATAAAACATGCCAAAATGTCAACATAATAGTTGAGTGAATTCATAGGTTTATGTAATGGACAATCAAGTTTTCAGAGTTATAATAATAATTGCAACGAATACAATCATCATATAAATAGATATTATTGCATCTAATCTCATGGCACTCGAAACTGACAGTATATATCAATAATGATATATAGGATAATAATGGCCCCGTGTAGGTAATTGCCATATGCCTAGAATTACAAATATAGTGTGTTTGGTTACCTATCTGGCTAACACAAACGGGATTCGCTAATCCCGATAGGCCTATCCACAATATTCGTGTTCACACTCAAGTGATTAATTGTCCATAATGTGGTGGGGGACTTATGGCATGAAGGGACTTAGATACAAGAAATAATATATTCAGGAAAGCATACAATTTTGAAATTTATTGTCCGTAAATAGATGTTTTAGCATGTATCTCACCCCCAAAGAGTTTATAAAATAGTTAAATAAAGTTGGGGCTATGATCTCATCGTAGTGATCAGTAGTGGATTATAACGATAGATACTGTATTGCAAGATCACGAGCTTTAACGATGACCTACGAAGGTATAGTGATCATGTCTTAGAATAAGGTGCGATAATATAAAGTTATTGACTTTGATTATAATGTTGTACATAGATTCTTAAGTTGTTATATTAATTAAGTATCTCTAAAGTTTTGTTTGTCTATTTGCCTTTTATAAATAACATCATACTATCGTTCGGGCTATCATAATTAGAGGTCATGTAGTGAACGTATGAGGAGCCAGGACACTTTAAATCGTAAATCCACAACTCGTCGATATGACACCCCGGAGAGGCCTCATATGATTATGAAATTCCCTATTAATATAGTACTTGGTATTTATAAGTTATATGTGAAAGCGTAATTAATGAGACAAACATTTTATCGAAACGTTCGTTATGTTTCGTTAAGGACTCTTGGTAAAACGTGAGTGACATAGAAGTGGTATAAGTGAAAATGGTTCAAAATGGTCGAGTCTCGGTTCAATTTAATTAGAGAAGGTAAACGGGTCATGTTCTCGATAAGTAGGTCCTACCACTTCGGGTTTTATAAAAATAGCCAATTTACAAATTAAGCCATCCCGGTTCATATTAAGATACATCACACTTAAGTAACCATATTTTATAAACCGCAAGAGGTCTCGACTAGGTTTTTATATCCCCGAGACCGTATTCAAGTCTACTATACATATTTAGAATTCCCACTAATCCAATTTTTATGGAAAATGGTCAAATTAGTTGATACATCATCAAAGATCATGGTTGTTTTTGGACAGCCAACATCAGTCCCGGTGAAATGGCCGTCATTTTCAAACCGTAACTCTGTTTAAGCTCAAACCAGTGAGCATGGTTAGATATTTAAGTCCTCTACAACTTTTAGTTTTACATAATTAGGGGTCATGATAACATAAAATAATTGATACATTTAATATCAATTTCCCTATAAAAATGCTTACAAATATGCTATTAATGTATGAAAACATTACTTAATTGTTTATTTTTAGTTTTCAAGGCCAAGTGAGCATTTTAGCAAAAGACAAGGGATTTGGACAAGAAATGCACTAAAGTGAAGAGTCCAAGGCACTTTATGTGAGATTTTGTAATTGCATGTAAATAAATTTATTATATTATATTCCTATTTTTACCATTAAGTAAAATTTCTACTTTTGCTTTCACCTGATTCAGCAAATTTCTGTATTCTTAGTTAAGTTTAAGTCATGCTTGAGAATTTCTTTCGTCTACGTGCATATAGTAGTTTGATATTTTTATTGGTCACCCCTAATGTTTTATAATCCTAATTTGTGACATTTTAGTTTTACTTTGCGTTTTCTTCAAATTTTGCTAAACCTCGCAATTTTACATTCAAACTATATCTCTTATATTTTTAAACCAACACACTTTACCTAAACTAAATCACTATATAACTTAAACAAAAAAATATTATACCCTTATAACCCCCTAGTGCCGGCTACACATCACCCACACACACACTTTACATTTAAATCTTCACTTCTCTCTAAAACATAATCATTCCCATAGTTACATGCAAATCTCATAAAAAACCATCCATTTTCCTCCATCATCCTTGTGGGCTGCCGGATTTCTACCACCACCACCACCATACCTACAACATTTTCTTACTCATATTATTAATCACATCATGTTTCTAAAGTTCCTTGCAAAGTTTGGTCTAGATTGGAGATGATTTGAAGGTGTTTTGGGGCCCTTTTGCAAGATTATTGTTGGTTTTTATTAAATCAAGAGAGTATCATTATTTGGGTGAAAGAGAAGATTGTTAATTGAAGGTTTAAGGGTGTTCATTTGTCCAAAAAATTCAGCCCTAGTTTCTAAGGGTTGATTGTGTTTGATTTCTTGGTTTTAAACATCTCCTAGTAAGGTTTAATTTTTATCCTTTGATTTCTTTTATATTTTGGTCCATGCAAAAGTTTATTAAATTATGGAAATCTTGAGTATTTTGTGTAAGTGAATGTGTTAATATATCATGTATGGCATTGTATAGAATTTTTGGGTGTTTGGATTGAGGTTTGGATGGATTTTGGATAAGTTAATAGGAGTAGTTTTAGGTCAGCAGGTTGTAGCATAAATTACGAAATATTTTTGGCCTTAGCATACCTGGGAAATTTGATTTAATGATATCCTTAGGTCTTTAGTGTATGTGGTTAATTGGATGGAAAATCATCTCCTCCAGATGAGTGAGATACGATCGTTTTACCAAAACGTGTCGAATCAGACCTGGCTGTAGCAATTGGGGCATAAGTTCAGGTTTTTGTGCAAAAACTTTTATAAAATAATCATGTTATCAGTAGAGGACTCATATTAGAGTCAAATTCAATTGGTTTCACTTAAAAATCTCTGGTAGTTTTCAAATTGTGTATATTTCCGTAAGCAACAAAATGTGTCACTCTTTGTTTGGGACTGTTTTGAAAGGATGGATAGAATTGAGTGTATAGGAAAACTTTTGACTTGGGAAGTTCTGGAAAAATCAATATTTACCTAGATATGTGTCTTAGGTACTTGTATCCGTTTGGATAGAGTGTTAACTAATCCGGATAATTGAGATATGGGCATTTTACTAAAACGGGTCATTTTGTGCAAACTGAATTTGAAACCTTAAAAAGTCCAAAATTTTATATACTAACACCCAAATTAGTAAAACTGTAGCTTCTAGGTATCGAGTCAACTTAAACTTTGCTCTGTATTTCATCCTCATCGGATCTACGGACTAGGAGATATGTTAAAAATGGTAATGACGTAAAATTCAGAAAATGGTTTGCACTTGTAGTAAGGGGTAAATTAGTAATTTCACTTAGGTTCTGGAACCTTTGGTCAGCGGGGGCCACATTTCTAGAAAAATAGACTCGTAATGCCACCTGTACGCGAAAACCACATGTTTATATCTATTATGGATTTTAAATGACACGCTTTCAAAGAGGGGTAAAATTTTAGAATTTTGTAAATAAAAGGTTTAGATAGACGTAAAAACTAAGGTGAACACTTATAGGAAAATTTGGTTAATAAAAAAACAAGAGACTCGTCTTGGGGACGATATTAGTTCAGATTTGGACTTGGGATTTGAGTGGTTTTGACCCATAAAAGTTAGGACGCAATGCCATACTTGTTTCGTTAAATAAAAATGTTTTATCCAAACTCTCCTTTCTATATCATATCAAATTGTGTGAGTATTTGTTGGTTAATTTTTCTAAGTCGCGTCTTTTATTTTAGGTTGCACTTGGGTGTCTGATTACTTCAGCTCCTATCTTGTTAATTTTTCCGAATCGCTTAAAGGTGAGTTCATAGCCCCTTTTTACTACTTGTTTTACAAATTCTCCAGGGTGAGATTACATGCTAGTTACTTTAGACACAAGTGCTTTCAAAAATGGTATGCTATTTTGTGATCTTATTATTGCCTAAGTACCTTGCCGCTAAGTCCCCTTTTTATCATGAACCGTTAAATACCAGCTGAGTAAACATGAGTGTTATGGATAGATCTATCGGGACTGATAATCCCCGTCCGAAAATTTGGATTCTAGATAACCATGTGGCACACTTAACATTTGAATAATACGTAGGATATTTGGCAGCATCCCTTTTCCTGTTTGGGGCATATACTGCGATTAGTGATTTGATTATATTACGTGTTAAGGTTCGGTGTCATGAGCTTAGAGCAATAATATATTGTTTTTCATTAGACTTGGTGAATTTGTTTCCCTTGTCTACATTACTTAATTCTTGTGGTCCAGGCTTTATTACTGTTAAACCTATGAATTCACTCAACAATGTTGTTGACGTTTTAGCATGTTTTAATCTCAGGTCAAAATGTGTGATTTCTGGATGGGAGCCGCGTGGAGATACTGACGATGAATTATGTGTTTTCTTTATTCGATGCTAAACTATTAAACTTGTTTTTATTAACCAGTTGTTAACCTTTGAAACTATGTGTTTTGGACAAATCTTGTGAAAGTGTGGATCTTTATGTCATGTTGTAAACTTTTAGGGACCGATGTTGCAAACTCTAATCTTTATGAAGCATGGAATGAATTTTATTTAAAAATGTCTCTTTCGAGGTCATTTCCTATTACTTGATCGTTGTGCTATGACGTGACACCCCAATATCACCATTCCGCTGCAAGTCTGATTTTGGTATCAAGAGCCAAGGTTATAGGGAACTGGGTCATTTTTCAAAACCTAGTCTATAACAAAAAAAAAAAAATTTCTTTCTTTCATTTTCAAATTACAAAATCCTTCATCGCTATCTGATATCCGCGTGCGAATTCCCTGATCCTTACCTAATTTTTTCGATTATAATTATAATATTATAAAATTATGTATACAATACTTGGTTAAATTTCGATCCATTACACTTATCCTTTAGCGTATTACTATTCATTCATATATCGGTGAATTGTATAAATATTGCCTATTCTGATTGATGATGTTTATTTATAAAAGCATCACCGTTTAAGTTATAAAATTTTAATTTTATATTTGTTTAAAATAATTATCATTACGAAATTTAATCGGTTGCTATGTGGATTCATTATAGAATTGCATACTGTATTGATGATTAATTCGTGGCTAATTACATCATTCTTTATCTCTTTTCTCCATTATTATCATGTTCCATGACCTTGCATACCTTTACAAATTCTTAACGAATTGTGTACTTGAGTTGCCAGATCATGCCGCCTAGAGAATCGAAGAAGAAGAAAATTAAGAAGTTGGTGGAAAAACGTGTGGCTAAAGCTATTAAGAAATACGAGAAGGCTAAGGCCAGTTTAGATAAGGCCGGAAGTTCAAGAGGAGATATAGAGAATGTTAGAGGTGCTGTTGCACCGAATGTGCAAGGTTGTTCACATAAGATTTCATGAATGGAAAACCTCACCCTTTTAATGGAACGAAGGGTGTTGTAGGTTTAAGCCGATGGATTGAAAAGGTAGAACAAGTGTTTGAGATTAGCAAGTGTGCTGAAGGGGATAAAGTTATGTTTGCTGCTAGTACTTTGGAGGGTCGTGCTTTAACATGGTGGAACGGAAATGTGCACACCCTAGGGCTTGTTAATGCTAACAGGATTCCTTGGACCGAATTCAAGTCCATGATGACTACAGAGTACTGCCCGACGACTAAAATCCAAAGGATGGAGGAAGAGCTTTGGACTTTGACTTTGAAGGGAGATGATATTGAGGCTTACAATAATCGTTTCCATGAATTGGCTTTAATGTGTCCTGAGCTGGTACCAACTGAAAAGAAAAAGGTTGAAAGGTACATTAAAGGTTTCCTGAAAGAATCAAAGGAAACATCACTTCTTCGAAGCCTACTACTTTGCACGAGGAAATCAATATGGCTCCTGAGCTGGTTGAGCAAGCAGTTCAGGGTAAGGCTACAAGGGTCAGTGAGAGTAACAAAATGAAATGGGAAGACCACCAGAGAAACATCAACAACAATAACCTCAACAACAAGAAACTGTAACAACCATCAACACCAGCAGCAGAACCGAAGGCAAGAAACCACTAGGGCCTATGTAGCAGCCCCAGCTGAGGGTAGGACTTACGCTGGAAATGTACCATGGTGCCAAAGGTGCAGGGCACATAATCAGCAAGGTCCTTGCCCTCCGAAGTGTGGTAAATATGGTAGGCTTGGTCATCAGGAGAAGGACTGTCGGGTTAGGTTTCCTGATGCATGAGGAAATGCTTTGCAAAATGTGACCTACTTTGGTTGTGGAGAGAAGGGACACTACAAGAATAGGTGTCCAAAAGGAAGAAAACAACAAAATGAAGGAGCCCCTACTAGAGCTTATGTGATGGCGATTGAGAACCCATAGCAGAACCCAAATGTGGTCACGGGTACATTTCTTCTTAATGATCACTACGCTAGTATTTTGTTTGATTCGGGTGCTGAGAAGAGTTTTGTGTCTACTGAGTTCACTCCTTTTGTTAATATTTCCCCTGTTACACTAAACACTAGTTACGAAGTAGAGTTACCTGATGGGAATATTGTTAGTACCAATACAGTTTTACGTGGTTGTACTTTAGCCTTGTATAGCTATTGTTCCAAGATTGACTTACTCCCGACCTGACTCAGAAGTTTCGACATCATTGTTGGTATGGATTGGTTATCATACCACCGTGGTGTCATAGTTTGCTATGAGAAGATAGTTCGCATTCCCTTACCGAATGGTGAGATACTAAAAATCCAAGGTGAAAGACCTCCAAATGATTTGTCAGGTTTACCTCCGGTGTGTGAGATAGAATTTTGCATCGACTTGATTCCAGGCGCGTTGCGAGTTGTGAAGTCGCCATACCGATTAACCCCTTCAGAAATGATAGAATTGTTGAACCAGCTTAAAGAGCTTCAGGAGAAGGGTTTTATTAGGCCGAGTCATTCACCATAGGGAGCTCCTATGCTGTTTGCCAAGAATAAAGATGGTGCCTTGAGAATGTGTATTGACTACAGAGAACTGAATAAGTTGACTATTAAGAACCGTTACCCTCTACCCAGGATCGATGATTTGTTTGACCAATTACAGGGCGCGTGTTGTTTCTCCAAAATAGATCTCCGTTCGGGATATCATCAGTTAAGAGTTCGACAAGAAGACATACCGAAGACCGCGTTTAGAACACGTTATGGGCACTTTGAGTTCACAGTCATGCCATTTGGTCTGACGTGTCGATGAGCAAGTAGACCCCTCTGTACCTAGAATAGAGCCAGTCCGCTCTCTGATTGTGAGTTAGAATATCCCTCAGGCCCCTATGGGCACTTTTGTAACACCGCGAGTGCCTCACTACAGCGTACAAGAGCCACAATCGATTGGCAATCATCGGCCTACGCTACTCCCACTGCACACTCAGCAATATTCCAATCGGACTTGATGACCGAGACGTCTATAAATCTCAACATAGTGACTGGAGACTAGACCCCATAATAGTAAGATGAAATGTCGTGCCTCGCAATCACGACGCGAACTGCACCATAGATATCTCCTACGTGCTACCACATCATACGTGACAGCAGACATGCAACAGAGCATGAGTCCCATTGGAGACCGCATTTCCGCGCTCTCACATACATCTCATGAGGACAACCACGCTATACGCACACTCTCACTTTTCAAAATGTAAATTCTTGTGGTATTACTCCCATTGTCCAGTGCTAGGACATGTGGTCAACCGGGATGGTTATCCAATGTGATCCTCCCAGACAACTCCCCGGTTTGAGTCGGTAAAGAAATGGAAGACTCTGAGTCTCACACAGAGATTCATCATTATTTAGTGATTGGAAGGTTTCTACGTAGGTTATTACCGAAGGTTTATTGAGAATTTCTCCAAGATCGCCAAGCCTCTCACCTTGTTGACTCAGAAGAATAAAGCTTATGTGTGGGGCGATAAGCAAGAAGAAGCCTTCCGTATCTTGAAAGAAAAACTATGTAATGCTCCCGTGTTAGCACTCCCCGATGGACCAAACGACTTTGTGGTCTATTGCGATGCGTCAAATCAAGGGTTTGGATGTGTGCTAATGCAGCGAGGTAAGGTGATTGCGTATGCCTCAAGACAATTGAAAATACATGAGAAAAATTATACCACCCACGACTTGGAGTTGGGTGCGGTGGTGTTTGCCCTAAAAACTTGGAGACATTATCTTTACGGAACGAAAAGTGTCATTTACACTGATCACAAAAGTCTCCAGTATCTTTTTGAACAGAAGGAATTGAATATGCGGCAGAGGCGGTGGATCGAACTACTCAGTGACTACGAATGCGAAATCAAATACCATCCGGGCAAGGCAAATGTTGTAGCGGATGCTTTGAGCAGAAAAGAAAGACTCAAGCCTAGACGAGTACGTGCCATGAGTATGACTATCCAGTCTGGCCTTAAGGCCAAAATTTTAGAGGCACAAGGTGAAGCTTCCAAGGATCTTAAGGCTCCAGCCGAATGGCTAAGAGGATTAGAATCACATTTTGAGAGGCGGGATGACGGTGGAATTTACTTCTTCGATCGGATTTGGATTCCATCAGTTGGTGGTATAAGGAAATTGATCATGGATGAAGCTCACACTTCTAGATATTCAGTACATCCTAGTGCGAATAAAATGTACTACGATTTGAGGGACTTGTATTGGTGGCCTGGTATGAAGAGAGACATTGCTGAATATGTTAGCAAGTGTCTTACGTGCTCTAAGATAAAAGTCGGGCATCAAAAACCTTCAGGATTACTTTAGCAGCTGGAAATTCCAGAATGGAAATGGGAGAAGATAACAATGGACTTTCTTACAAAGTTTCCTAAAAGCAGCAGCGGGTATAATGCGATTTGGGTCGTTGTGGATAGATTGACCAAGTCAGCTCACTTCTTGCCTATTCGTGAGGACTACAAAACTGAGAAGCTGGCAAGGATTTATATCAACAAAATTGTAGCGAGACATGGTGTATCGGTGTCAATCACTTTAGACCGTGATGGTCGATTCGTGTCACACTTATGGCAAGCTCTTCAGAATGCGTTGGGTACAAAACTAAACATGAGTACAGCTTACCACCCTAAGACCGACGGTCAGAGTGAGCATACTATTCAGACACTGGAGGATATGTTGCGAGCTTGTGTTATGGATTTTGGTGGCAGTTGGGATACTCACCTCCCGTTGGTTGAGTTTTCTTATGATAACAGTTACCACAAGAGCATTAAGTGTGAGCCTTTCGAGGCTTTGTATGGGCGGAAATGTAGGTCTCCGGTGATATGGGCTGAAGTTGAAGAAAGTCAGCTTATTGGAACGGAAATTATGCATGAGACTACAGAAAAGATTGTTCATAATAAAGAAAGGTTGAAAACTGCAAGGAGTCGCCAGAAAAGCTATGTTGATAAGAAGCGTAAACCCCTTGAATTCAAAGTTGGGGAGCGGGTATTACTTAAGGTATCTCCATGGAAAGGAGTTTTACGATTTGGAAAGAAAGGAAAACTAGCACCACGATACGTGGGACTGTTTGAAAAGGTAGAGTGTGTTGGACCGGTAGCTTATCGGCTAAAGTTACTCCCAGGAGCTGAGTTGTATTCACGACACATTTCATGTGTCAAACCTCAAGAAGTGCTTGGCTAAGTCAGATGTTCAAGTGCCTTTAGAAGAAATTGAGATTGATGAAAATCTGCGTTTTGTCAAAGAGCCCATATAGATCATGGAGCGGGACGTGAAAAAGCTGAAGCGAAGAAGAATTCCTTTAGTAAAAGTTCGTTGGAACTCACTGCAAGGAGCTGAGTATACTTGGGAGCGAGAAGATCAATTCAAGACCAAGTACCCGCATCTTTTCGCCCCCACCTCGTCTTCAGTCGCTAGTTAAACTCTGGGGACCAGAGTTCCCTTAGGGGGATCGACTATGAGATTTTGTAATTTTAGGTAAATAAATTTATTATATTATATTCCTATTTTTATCATTAAGTAAAATTTCTACTTTTGCTTTCACCCGATTCGGCAAATTTCCGTATTCTTAGTTAAGTTTGAGTCATGCTTTAGAATTTCTTTCATCTACGTGCATATAGTAGTTTGATATTTCCATTGTTCACCCCTAATGTTTTATAATCCTAATTTGTGATATTTTAGTTTTACTTTGCGTGTTCGTCAAATTTTGCTAAACCTCGTAATTTTACATTCAAACTATATCTCTTATATTTTTAAACCAACACACTTTACCTAAATTAAATCATTACATAACTTAAACAAAAAAAATTATAACCTTATAACCCCCTAGTGCCGGATACACATCACCCACACACACACTTTACATTTAAATCTTCATTTCTCTCTAAAACATAATCATTCCCATAGTTACATGCAAATCTCATAAAAAAAACCATCCATTGTCCTCCACCATCCTTGTGGGCTGCCAGATTTCTACCACCACCACCACCACCATACCTACAACTTTTTCTTACTCATTTTATTAATCACGTCATGTTTCTAAAGTTCCTTGCAAAGTTTGGTCAAGATTGGAGATGATTTGAAGGTGTTTTGGGTCCTTTTTGCAAGATTATTGTTGGGGTTTTATTAAATCAAGAGAGTATCATTATTGGTGTGAAATAGAAGCTTGTTAATTGAAGGTTTAAGGGTGTTCATTGGTCCAAAAAATTCAGCCCTAGTTTCTAAGGGTTGATTGTGTTTGATTTCTTGGTTTTAAACATCTCTTAGTATGGTTTAATTTCTATCCTTTGATTCCTTTTATATTTTGGTCCATGCAAAAGTTTATTAATTTCTAGAAATCTTGAGTATTTTGTGTAAGTTAATGTGTTAATATATTATGTATGGCATTGTATAGAATTTTGGGGTGTCTGGATTGAGGTTTGGATGGATTTTAGATAAGTTCATAGGAGTAGTTTTAGGTCAGCAGGTTGTAGCCTAAATTACAAAATATTTTTGGTCTTATCATACCTGGGAAATTTGATTTAATGATAGCCTTAGGTCTTTAGTGTATGTGGTTAATTGGATGGAAAATCATCTCCTCCGGATGAGTGAGATACGGCCGTTTTACCAAAATGTGTCGAATCAGACCTAGCTGTAGAAATTGGGGCATAAGTCTAGGTTTTTGCGCAAAACTTTTGTAAAATAATCATGTTCTCAGTATAGTACTCATATTAGAGTCACCTTCAATTGGTTTCACTTAAGAATCTCGTGTAGTTTTCAAATTTGGTTCGTTTCCGTATGCAACAAAATGTGTCACTCTTTGTTTAGGACTGTTTTGAAAGGATGGATAGAATTGAGTGTATAGGAAAACTTTTGACTTGGGAAGTTCTAGAAAAATCAATATTAACCTAGATATGTGTCTTAGGTATTTGTATCCGTTTCGATGGAGTGTTAACTAATTTGGATAATTAAGATATGGGCATTTTACTAAAACGGGTCATTTTGTGCAAACTAAATTTTAAACTTTAAAAAGTCTAAAATTTTATATACTAACACCCAAATTAGTAAGACTGTAGCTTCTAGGTATCGAGTCAACTTAAAGTTTTCCGCGTATTTCATCCTCATCGGATCTACGGACTAGGAGATATGTTAAAAATGGTAATGACAAAAAATTTAGAAAATAGCCTGCACTTGTAGTAAGGGATAAATTAGTAATTTCACTTGGGTTCTGGAACCTTTGGTCAGCGGGGGCCACATTTCTGGAAAAATAGACTCGTAATTCCACCTGTACGCGAAAACCACATGTTTATATCTATTACGGATTTAAATGACACGCTTTCAAAGAGGGGTAAAATTTCAGAATTTTGTAAATAAAAGGTTTAGATAGACGTAAAAACTTAGGTGAACACTTTTAGTAAGATTTGGTTAAAACTTAAACTAGAGACTCGTCTTGGGGATGATATTAGTTAAGATTTGGACTTGGGATTTGAGTGGTTTTGACCCATAAAAGTTAGGACGCAATGCCATACTTGTTTCGGTAAATAATTTTTTTTATCCAAACTCTCCTCTCTATATCATTTCAAATTGTGTGAGTAATTGTTGGTTAAATTTTCTAAGTCGAGTCTTTTATTTTAGGTTGCACTTAGGGTGTCCGATTACTTCAGCTCCTATCTTATTAATTTTGCCGAATCGCTTTAAGGTGAGTTCATAGCCCCTTTTTACTACTTATTTTACAAATTCTATGGGGTGAGATTACATGCTAGTTACTTTGGACACAAGTGCTTTCAAAAATGGTATGCTATTTTATGATCATATTATTACCTAAGTACCTTTCCGCTGAGTCCCTTTTTTTATCATGAACCGTTAAATACTGGCTGAGTAAATGCGAGTGTTGTGGATAGATCTATCGGGACTGACAATCCCCGTCCGAAAATTTGGTTTCTAAATAACCATGTAGCGCACATAAAATTTGAATAATACGTAGGATGTTTGGCAGCATCCCTTTTCCTATTTGGGGTATATACTGCGATTACTAATTTGATTATATTACGTGTTAAGGTTCAGTGTCATGAGCTTAGAGCAATAATATATTGTTTTTCATTAGACTTGGTGAATTTGTTTCTATTGTATACATTACTTTATTCTTGTGGTCCAGGCTTTATTACTGTTAAACCTAAGAATTCACTCAACAATGTTGTTGATGTTTTATCATGTTTTAATCTCAAGTCCAAAGGTGTGATTTTTGGATGGGAGCCGCGTGGAGATACTGAAGATGGATTCTGTGTTTTCTTTATTCGATGCTAAACTATTAAACTTGTTTTTATTAACGAGTTGTTAACCTTTGAAACTATGTGTTTAGGACAAATCTTGTGAAAGTGTGGATCTTTATGTCATGTTGTAAACTTTTGGGGACTGATGTTGCAAACTCTGATCTTTATGAAGCTTGATAAGACTCTATTTCATACATACTATACTACGGTCCTACGCTTGTGTGTGTATGTTCATGTGCAAGTCCGATCTCGTGTAAGAAGACACTTGCTCTCCATCTGTCTCTACTCTGATTGTGCAGTGAGATCTAACAAAGTACTACATGCGCAACGCCCCACACCATTAGTGAACGCTGATTAATTTATGTGTGCGCTTAGTACATGTTTAGATTAGTCTGTCTAATAATGATACTATCATACATACTATGGAAAAATTAGTGATAGTGAAGAGATGAAAGAGATCAGCGTGTGAAGCGCCGCGTCACAGATGACTCAGAAGCTCCAGTGAGTGGCGAGGAAGTCTGAAATGAGTGTTTGTATTCTAATTTTCTGAGAGATGCTAAATTGTGTCAGTCAACACTCATCTTCCTGATATAGACTCAGACCGACGGATCTGTATGAGAAACACTAGACTGCCGGGCAGTAGATTGCTGTTATGAGACGTATTAGATACTTGTAGCCAAGATGCTGTGTAGTGTATTTATAGCCTCAGCGAGTGCAGTCAAAGCCATTGTAGTGAGTGTGAAAGGCTTAATGATCCTGCCAGATGAATGCATGCTAGTTGCAAGTCGAATGTTCTTCGTAGAATATTATTTATCAACGTGTATATCTCGTCCACCCCCCTCTTTTTACGCTTCAATCGTCACAACATACCTTCCAACACCGCCGATCCTATTATATCACGCCATGTTATCATCATCTTGTCCCAAACACAGCCCATTTTTGACCCTCCAAGTGTCATCCGCTTCAGTCCGCGCCGTATATACCTCGTGACGCATTGTGCTCTAACCGCTACCGAGCTGTTCTCCCTCTCCCCGGTGCTAGGCAGCTCCCGAATCTTGTATCTAATACCTCTCGCTACGGTACTAAGATACCTGTAGCGAGTGTGTTACGCGTAGTGATGGCGACTGCCGATCCGGCTTTGCGCGTCTCGCGTAACAATCCTTGAGGGGAAGATGCGCTGTAGCTCTACCACCGCAAGTCCCGCAATACGATGAGAATACGGGAGTCCATCACATACTTGCTTATCAGACTGGTATGGACGTGGATGTGTGGCTACAAAGATTGTTCGCGACACTTTACGTCTCAAATACTGTGATAGTCTCTGTGTAAGACGCTTGCGCTAGTGATATAGAACAGCAGCGTTTTAGTGTGCAGTATAAATAAAATGGTGAGTATAGGGAGACGACTCTCATCAGAGAGAAGACTGAGTGACTTTTATGCCTAGAAGATTGGATTGAACTGTAGTGAACTAGTAACCTCCTCCCAGATAAAAGTAATGCTACGTATAACATTCTGGTCAATTGTGAAACATCTCCATGACAGGAACTGTAGTCTCATTCCGCAAGTAAAATTTAACTCGAAACAAGAAGAAGCTAACGATAAATAGCAGCCACAATCCTCAAAGGCTGCTACTCTGCTCTCGCTAGATCCACCTACCTCTCCACCACCACTTCACATATTCCAGCGCTACCTCAAGCGGCGTGAACCCATATACCACACTATACGGCGTCTTTTATTTAAAAACGTCTCTTTCGAGGTCGTTTCCTATTACTTGATCGTTGTGCTATGACGTGGCACCCCAATATTACCATTCCGCTGCAAGTCTGATTTTGGGGGTGTTACACTTTACGGTGTAACATCCTTGAGGGATTACGCCGCAACCTCTTATAACGAAGAAACGAGTCATCACACCCTTTACAGCGTAATGTGTCTACAAGATTACGCCGCAACATTTAAATTTACAAGAGATGACGTATCTAACTCAGCGTTACGGCGTAACATAAGCGACAAGGTTACGCCGTAACATACTTTTATGCCTAGAAGATTGGATGCTTACGTAGCAAGGTTACGGTGTAACATCCCATAAGGATTACATCGTAAAATTTTCGAAGCCTATAAATAGAGCCCTCCTCCGGCTCATTCAGCATCACTCACCACCACCACTTCACATACAGTTCTAAGGGGTGAACCAAACCCCTAAGGTTCGAAGCGTTTCATCTAAAGGTCCAAGGGAGAAGACACTAGCATACTTATTGTACTTAATCATTCATTTCATTCTCTGTAAGAATTATGATGATTCAATTAATGTCTTTATTCATTAATTCTTGCATTGCTATTACTATGAGCGGCAAAGCACTCCCAGTGTTGGCCTAACCATGTAGTTACTAGTGTTGTGATTATGATTTCCTGTTTAATTATGGTTCTGTTAGATATCCTTATAGTCTTTCATCGATCGCCATGTTTTGGTAGTATAGAGGGTGGCTTAGATCTTATTAATCCTGATATTAGACTTACCATGTTGAACCTGGGATTAGTGGGGTACTAGGGTAACTTAACATCTATCCCTAGTGTAAGAATTAAACAGATTACCACCTTTGTCACATTAAATACTTAAAAAGCATGGGAAATCTTTCAGAGGGGGTTATTAATCGGTTTAGATTATAGATTGGTCTTAAGGGTAGTTGGGGTTTAACTACTACAAGCTTGGATGCCCTGGTCGTGTGATCGTAGGGGAATGTGGGATCGCAGAGTAAGCATATGACAGACCTTAAATGAAAATCCGGGTTTGTCGACTTTAGAAGCACTAATGGAACTTATAATTAAACATTGCACAGGAAAATGTAATCATAACATTGGTAACGAAATGGTTAGGTTAGCATGCCTTTCTCCCTAAGATCTTCTATCTATTTACTTTATTGCATTTACTTTTTGTAGCTCTTAAAATCAATTTTAGAACCATTTTCAAATCGTGACAATAATCAAATTAAACTATTTAACCGTAGCTCTTGGGACGACCTCGGATTTACCAAACTATTGTACTATATACGATTGGGTTCTCTGCTCGTTAGTGCGTGTATCGGTAATCGAGTTTTATAAATTTAAAACTTGGTAAAAATATATTTAAAGCAAAATAAGCATCAAGTTTTTGGCGCCGCTGCCGGGGAGCTAAAATTAGTTTTAATTTGATTTACTAAATATTCATAATGGCTGAGTGGGAAATTGACAACCTCACTATGTAGCAATATCTAGCATTAATTCGAGGAAAGCAGGCACCGGGCGTGGTTAAACCAGAAATTGGAGGCAATGTGAATTTCGAAATAAAAAGTCAATTCATGCCAGAATTAAGGGAGGACACCTTCTCCGGAAACAAGAACGACGACGCCCATGAGCATGTGGAGCAAGTTCTAGATATCGTCAACTTATTTAACATTCCCGGAGTATCACATGGTGCTGTCATGCTTCGCGTTTTCCACATCACTCTAACTGGGGCGGCTAAGAGATGGGTGGACAGAATTCCCCCTGGAACCATCGATTGCTGGGATCTCCTTAAAAATGCCTTTATTCAAAGGTACTGTCCACCATCAAGGACTGCCAAACAGCTTGAGGAAATCCGCAACTTCAAGCAAGAAGGAGACGAGACATTATACCAAGCTTGAGAATGATATAATGACCTTCTGTATAAATGCCCCACTTTTGACATCAATAACCATCAGAAGGTAAACATCTTCTATAACGGTTTAGGGGCCATAAACCGCCAATTGCTTAACTCATAAGGGCCAATTCCTGGCATGACACCTGTCCAAGCATTAACAGCGATTCAGACTATGGCCGACCACTCCTAAATGTGGCATGATGGGTCATTCAGTAGAAATATAGAAAGTAATAGTAATTTTGAAGGGATTGCTACTAATTTAAACAAACTAGAAAATCTCGGTCGAGACATAAAGAAAGTAAAAGAGAATGTTCACGCTATTTAAGTAGGATGCCAAACCTGCGAAGGAGCTCACCTTGATAAAGATTGTCCTCTTAACGAGGAAGTTAAGGGAATGAAAGAAGTTAAATATGGAGAATTCAGTCAACCTTTCCCAAACTACAGATATGACGGTAGATTTAATAAAGGAGGATATGATCAGCCCTTATCAGGAGAAAAGAGACCTAACCTAACTTAAATAATCAATAGATACTAAGAGGAAGCATCTAAGAGACAAGCCAAGCAAGACAAATGGTTAAAGAAATTTTACCAAAGTACAGAAGCTAGCCGAGAAACTCACGATAAAATTATCCAAGGTCTTGAGGGAAAGGTAAAAACATTAGCTAATGAAGTTGAAGGGAGAGCTAATAACAAAAAGTTTGAAGAATGCAAGACAATGTATTCTGAAAATGGATTACCATTATACACCCCTTTCTATTATTCCCCTGAGGAAATCGAATACTTTTCTTCCAACTCAGGATTTTCTGATAACGAGGAACAAGAAACTAACGATTTAGGTATGGCAGAAGCTGTAGCAGCACTTGAGGCAACACTAAAGAAGAAAAGAGAAGAACCTAAAAAGGTGAAGCATGATGTAAACTATTATGTTGATCCTTATGAACCCCCGATACTGTTCCCTAAACGATTAAAACATCACGTAGAGGAAGCATTTATAACACCCCGTGTTTTCAAGTCATTGACGACGTCGATAAATCTACTATTTTTTTTAGTGTCGTACGCGTTTGCTTGTAATTTCATGTATTAAGTAAAATCGCGTAAGCTAAAAATTTGCGTTCAATGTAAACGGGCACCAAACAATTAAGCGTTTACATCAATCAAGTATTACATAATTATTTTGAGAATAATTATGGTCATTGTTCATTTATTTTTATTGGTTACGTAAATTTATTACGTTTCGCGATAAAGTACGTTTAGACATACCCGGAACCACGTTAATTAATCTACGCTTCAACAAATGCCAAATATTATTTTCAATAACCAAAGTTAATAAAAACGTTTTGCACACTTATGCCTATAGTGGACCATCCACTTAAAAGGAAATAAGCAAGACTTATACATTTCAAAGTTATGCACTTCTAATTAAAAGCCACACATCATTTTACTTCAAGTAATACATGATATTTTCACAAGATATATAAAAAATCAACTAGCTCTTTTCCTTACCTTATTTTCGTGTATAAGGAGTCCTAAGAGACATGAAGCACACATTTTTACTAAGCCTAAGGTCCTTGTAAAACCCCACCTCATGATTTGTTAATTTACTAGCTACTTATATCATATATACTTGCAACTACTTGAGATAAAAACATACAAGTCTTTCTTTAACCAAAAATCAAACAAACTCTTCCTTTTGTGCTCCTATAAGCCACGGCTCAAAAACACCCCTTTAATAAATCCATACAAACTTTTCTACAACACATACAAGCAATCACACATCATATCTAAGATACCTCAAGATGATTTGAAGCATTGGTTAACCATTTAAAAGGATTGAAGCAAGAAAGGAAGGATTAGGGTTTCCTTGGAATAATTAGGGTTTCATTCTTGCAAGCTTTGGTTTTTAATCTAAACAAGGGTTTAGATTATATTTCTCATCATCATACATCATAAGAAGGTCAACTAAAACCCTTTATGTTCTTACATTTATCATTATATGCATATGTTAGTCTTTATAGCAAAAATCACCATTTAGGACTTTTAAACATGTAAAAGGAGTTTTTACTTGTGATGATCATTTTGTACACTTTTTCTTATGTTATGTGATAGGTAATATCATGATATAATGGAAATATAAGTATGTTAACATGTTGGTTTAAGTGGAAAATGTTTAGGTATAAACTTGTACATAAAAGTTACTTAAGGAAATTTATGATTTTATGTAAAAGTTATGAACTTGTTATCTTGGACAAATAGACAAATCATGGACCTAAGGACATTACTATATGTATAACATAGTATATTATGAGTTATTAAGAACTTGTGGAAATTTCCTTAGTTGAAAAGTATATAAAACAAGTTAAACAAATAAGTATATATATGTATCATAAGGGGGCTGTTTGGATTCGAAATCCAAACAGTGGGTTTGACATTTTATAAAGATAATACGTCTCATGACGATTCCAAAAAGGTAAGAAACTCGAAAAACGGATTAATAACGAAAAAGATACGCTAATTACGAGTTATACGTTAATTAAACGGATTTATAAAATAACTTTTATAAATATTATACAAAACAGAAAGTTTGGCAGTTTTAACAGATTATACATATTTTTAGGATTCCAAAACAATAAGAAAAGTAATTTTTCGATTAAAAACAAAGAAGTTATGAATTACGCAAGTTTATATACTTAAAATGTATAAAAATATTTTTATAAAACTAATTTTATAAAAAGTTACTGTTCATGACAGAAACATTAATTTTTGTAAACTTCATAAATAAATAGAACTTTCAATTAAGAGAACGTGCTCCAAAGAATTACTAAAAATGGAGCTAAAACGAATAAAATACGACGTTTACGATATTTCGAGTTTATAAAAGTAATTTTATAAACTATGAACAGTAAAAGTTACTGTTAATCAGCAGACCCCACTTATTAAAAATGTGATAATTTTGATAACAAAGACGTGGTCGAAGGAATCGCTAAAATCGGGATTAAAACGAACAAGTTATTGCATTTACGGGTATTACGACAATTAAATTTATAAAACGTCATTAACAGTAAAAGTACTGTTCATCAGAATATTATAAAATATAAAAATGTAATATTTTTATACATCATCTCAATACGATGACGTGGACGTAAGAAACGCGAGAACTGGGTTTAAAACAGGAAAGTTATGCTAGTTTTACTAAAACGATAATTATAAACGTTTTCCCTCTATAACAACGATTTCTAAATTACAAATAGATGGTGATGAAGCTATATAGAATTATATGTGGTTATCAAAGTACTATATTACTAGGGATTTTCATAATGAGGCCTCTTCGGGGTGGCGTATCGACGAGTTGTTGGATTTACGATTTAAAGTGTCCTAGCTCCTCATACGTTACTACATGACCTCTTAAATTATGATAGCCCGAACGATAGTATGATGTAACTAACATAGACTTGTATACGATGTTAGTTAATCAAAGCGATTAGTGCTTATACGACCTTAAATTAAATAGGTTCTATCTGACGATTTGCGTGATGCATTATCTATGATATTTGGATTATCAGTAACTCAAGGTGAGTTCATAGCCCCACATTTTTACGATTTCAATGATTTATAACTTTGGGGTGGAAACATGCTTTGTTTTATAAATTGGATGCAAGTGTATATTTTATATTGATTACGTATTTGCCTATGTAGCGATAACCCAAGTTGAACCCATTATCATGAACTGTCAATTGCATATATGTAGTTGTGAATTTCATTATGTGAGCGCGAACGTTATGAATAGATCTATTTTTACGATTTCAATGATTAGCTATCACCGGGAACGAACGTTATAGCATGTCGGATTCGGGATGTTTAGGGTTGAACATCTGATCGGGCAGAATTTGTCTTCAAGTTTTCCCAAACACCCTTCTCTAATCCTCTGTTGGGACCCTCTCTACCCATATGTCTCTGAGAATAATTCTTGTAAAGATCTTCTCTTGATATTTCTTTAAGCATCGGACTCTCAAGCTCATATAAACCTTATCAGTATCATTTTCCCTTACTATGTGATATACACCTTTCTTGCCTTGCTTGATGATCTTATAGCTTGCTATACTAGGGATTTAACAACTACAGGAACATGATTAATTGGAACATTTGTACCTGAAGAAGAATCATCTTCTTCACTAGCTTTATCTTTTTCAGCTTCATCCTTAGTAGTGTGTAACCCTTTCCTTACTATATGTTTCCTTCTTTTTCCCATTTTCTTTACAGGCTCTTTTTTTCTTTTCGTCTGTAGAATGTGTATCTTTATCATCATTCATTTTGCCTTTGTAGTTAGTTTTTATCTGAAGCTCTTCCTCCAAATCTTTTCAACTCAGGATTTGTAGCTTTAAGACTCATGGAACAAAAGTATCTACTTTGCTTAACAAGCATTATCAAATTCTCTTTAATTCCTCAAACTTTAACTTCTTCACTGAGGGTAAGCTTCCATGTTCCTTGATTTCTTCAGATAATTGTCATGTAATCCTTAACTATGACTGAGTACATAATAGGCTTACTTCTTTTGCTTTTTTTGCCATTTCTTTTGCAAATTTATTTCTTTCTTTGATTTTACCAAGTCCACCTTTTCTTTGCAAAACGTCTTCTTTCAGACATTTCTTTTGCTATAACACTTTTGGTCTACTCTGCATTGTGCCTCAAGCTTAGCTTAATAGCATCCTAATCGTCTTTAGTATATTGTTTAGATTTCATATGAACTTGTAGCTTTTCTTTGCTTTTGTAGCTCAGTTAACTCTTCTTCTTTGCCAATCTTTTGCTAATAAACATCCATATTGAATCTTGTTTGGCAGTTTCTTCTTCCAATATAGATTTTGGCATTCTTATGGCTTCTGCAAGACTAGCTTTTCTTCGTTGAATTTTGTTTTTTGTTCTTTTGGCAGCTTGAGTTCTTCAACAATCATTTGAGTTTTCCTTCCCTTTGGCTCTATCAGAATAATTGGTCCACTTACTAAGTACAAATTCCTAAGCGACAGTAATAAACTAAGCCACCAGTATTAACTTCTTTAAAGCCAGTACTAATGTCTTCAAAGTCTTTTCCCTTGAACTCTTTTCTCCTCTTGTATCTTTTACCCTTAATCAACTGGAATTTGGACCTTGGAATCAAAACCAGTGACAGAGTTTTAGCTGCTTCCAAGGTT
>BQNB010060955.1:30000-36704 GCA_026074375.1 Tanacetum coccineum
TTGGCTTTGTGGGGTGATTGTTTGTGAATCCTAGAAGACGTAGGAATAGGACTAACAGCTACCTTTGTTGGAAGTTGTTGAATCATAGACCTATACCTCTTACATCTTAAGAAGCTTCATCAAAAAACCCTTTATGATGCATTGTTAAAGTTGTGAGCTCTGGCATATCTGAATCATCTTGATCAACAGGTTTAGTATTAGCTGGTTCACTACTAGAATTAACTGAGTTAGTACTGGTAGCTTTGTCAGTAGTTACTTCCCTTAAATGCTTTTGAGTAAGTTGATCCAAGTCTCTTCTAAAGGTAACAGATCCCATTGGTTATTCTTCAAATCACCATAGTGTGATTCATTGTTACCAGTCATGTGCCTCTAGCCATTACTATCAAAATATACCTCTGTCCTCCATGTTCTTGAGTGGATGATCCTGCACATGTAAAAGAGAAATTAGTTTCTCTTAGGGACCTAGGCCTTTTTAGGCTTGGGTCTGCCTTGTGGTCCTTTAACATTGATAGTTTTAACAAAATTGGATCCAGTATTATAATTGGAGTTTGGTTCTTGGTCTCCTCCAACTTAAACATGCTGCATTTATCAAATCACCCAAACCATAACTAACAGCTGTGCCCTAATTTCCTTTACAGCATGAGAATAAGTCCATTTTCTTATTGTATTTCCTAACACAGGTTTCAATCAGTAGGTGAAAGTGATTTTGAAAAATGACTTCTTTGGCATTAAACGTATTCACCTGGGGTCTTACAGGACTAAACTATTTGTCGTCTATTCGGTAGGTGACTGGTTGTTTGACTCTAAAACCAGCAATTATATCTAGTCCTAACAGAATGACATTTTGCCTAACAGAATTAAATATTAGGCCTAACAAAAATAAAAATTTGTCCTACCAGTATTATTATTTAGGCCTAACAGAATTAATGTTTTGGCCTACCAGCCTTTCAGTTGTATGATCTAGGAACAAATTGATTTGCATAGATTAACCCTGTTTTACATTAGCATATAGTTTTGCCACCCTGTTACCGTATTTAAAAAACCTTTGTTTCTCTTAAACTCGCCTCTCTCTTGCATTTTCTCTTTTCATAATAGTCACAATCTTTATCAAATGACTTAGGCGGCCAAAACAAAACACTTTGTCTCTTGTTAAAAGAGTACCCTTCTTACTAATTCTCTTTCCTCATTTATTCCAATTCTTTCCTTTAACTTTAGATGTCCCTTGATTTTTCATTTGTTGCCTAGGAGTTTTTACGTGTGTTGCACAACTAGGTTCAACTTCTTTTGATTCAGACACAACTTTTTCATTAGTGATAACTGACTTAGACGCAGACATCTCATTAGGTACGCTTATACTTTCTGATTCAGACTCAGAAGAGTGCTTAGAGGGATTTCCAAAAGATCCTTCATTGTCATTTGATTGACAGGTCGACAATGCTAGTGGAGTTGTCCATCTGAGTCACTAATTTTCAGGGCTTTTTTACAGGTTCCCTTTTTACCATAAACCTACAAGAAATCATCAATTTTCTCTTGTGGTTTAGGAGTATAGTCTCCAGTTAATGGATGTGGAACTCCTTTGAAATTATCAGTCCTTGAAAATCTATTGTATAAAGGTTTGTTAAGAAAATCTTTTTCTGTACACTGAAACACAATACGATTCATTTCTTCCTCATAGCTTAAAACCTCTTTGTTTGATTGTATTTCATATCCTAAGCCAACTTTACTATTTGAAGTCATACCTAAATCAACTAATTTCCAAAGGTTTTTAGAAGAATTTTTCCATGAATCTACTGTTTTCTGCAATTGTTCCTTTTCTTTTACAGCTTTCATTCCTATTCGCCTATATCTTTTAAGTTTTTCATCTTTTGCATATATTTTATTTTCTTGAAATGTAAGCTGTTCATTTAGAGATAATTGCTGCTTTTGAAAAGTAACAATTTAAGCTTCTAATTTCTTAACAACTAAAGTATAGGCAAGTATTTTTGCTTCTTGTTCACCTAACTGATTCATTTGTTCATCACACAGTGTTTTAAGCTTATTATATGAATCAATGCAAAGTTTAGCCAAACCCCACAATAACCTACAAATTACATTATCCACTACATCAGACCACATAATGATGCCTCAGTATTTAAGCTTGCATTGCCTATGATTAGTGCATGATTTGAATCTTCTTCTTCTACCGTAATGTTCTTCCCTAATTGGACAACACATCATCCATAGACAGCAAACAATTTTTGATTTTGCTCTTTCTTTCCAACTCTATGAATCTCCTTTGATAAATTGATATGTCTCTCTTCTTTCTAATCATTTTGTCCCCTTGGATGGGCATTTTTAGCAACAATGGACCAGTGTTGTGATATTTGAAACATTCAAGCTTCTTTTTGTCAAAACTAACAGGTTTGTTTCCATTAATCCGGACTCTCCTTCCAGTCTTTTGTAGAACTTCTTCATTTGAATAGCAATCATTGCTATCTTCCAGTTTATGTCCATCTTTTCAATGTCTATATCATCAATCCTGTCCAGGTTTCATGAATGCATGGTCCAAATCCTTCAGATTTGTTGGCAAAGAGTGAATTAAATAACTCATCAGCAAAAAACCAGAGGAACTTCTATTTTCTTGGAAATGTTTTTAAAGAGTGGAGTACAAGTACTGTGGGCACCAGTATGACCAGATTTAACCTTGTTAGTGCTGCTCTTGCTGTGTGAAACAAAAGCAATGTTTTAAGAAATTGCAGATGATTTTGGGTACTTGTGAGTTCTTGCTCAAAAACTCTAATGTTATTATACAACGTCATAATGGACAAAGAATGTCAAACATCTGGTTTGGTTCTCCATTGTTTTGCCAGATTTTGACCAAGCTGGGGGCATAAGATCTGAGAACTGTGATTTGCTCCTCAGGTTGAGTACTTCAGCACCATGGGCTTCCAACTGTGAGAGAAGTTGTTGGAACCTGTCATAACCCTTTTCTAACCCTTCTAAACTTGATATAGTAAATGCTTTAAACTGTTGTTTTAAAACAGCTTTCTACATCTTCTTTGAATTTGCATTACCACCAAACCTAGTCCTTATGGCTTCCCAAATTTCTTTTGAATCATCCATTCCATGAAATCTTCTCAGATGTTCCTTGGGAATGGCCATAAGTAAGATGTTTCTTGCCTTCCTTTCCTTTTCAACAACATTAATTTCTACAGCAGATACTGGTGGAAGTATTCTAACAACACCATCCTTTTCCCGTCTGTGATTCTTCTTCTCTTGAATTTCATTTGGAATTACCTTCAAAACATATTATCAATATATTATTTGTAATGGCTCCATCTCCATAGCCCATATTCATATCCTCCTTCTTCAAAATTGGGAGCAGTTTGATTTTTGAAATAAGTGGTTGTTGTAGGAGTGAGTTGTTGTTGTGTGGTTTTGGCTTTATTGGTTTGCAGTTACCATTGTCTGATGCATCTTCATGGTATGATGCTTCATCATCACTAAGATGTTGAGAGTAATCATCATTAGCAGGTTCAGACATTTTTCTAGGATCTGAAAGTGATGTTTGTGTTTTGTGTTCTCCTTATTCAAAATCCTCTAGAGGCTTTCTGGATACACTTGGTGGTCAAAGTCTTGGATCTTGATCTAGCCTTTTGTAAGCCAATAGCTAAACTTGAACTGAAATTCCAAATCATACTATAAGAGAAGACAAAGACTATGAATACTATGTGCTATGGCAGAATCTTAATCACAATTTAAGAGAACACATTGTTACAATAACTTCGTATTTGCTATTGATTTCCTATTATGTTGTGGTATCCCTAAAACACTATGGTGTAGGGTTCCCTTTTATACACCAGGAAAACCCTAATGGGCTTTACAAACGTTATTAAAAGGATAATGCATATCCTTTCCTAAGATATCTCCTAAGATATCTCTAAGATTAATCTATTTATAAACTATTTTAGGTACATAAATGACTTTATAGACAAGGCCTAGTACTAATATAGTACTGCCGATTACTTAGTTACTGGCAGACTTAATATGTCTACCAGATTAACTCTACCAGACTTTAAGGTGATTACATAATTCGCTAAATGGAATTTGGAAACTTTTATTTATATATATGACATATGGATATTTAAAGCTATTGGTTGCTTGTGCGTATATTTAAAGTTGAAATTGTGTGTAAAAAACAAGTATAATGAATAAGGAATAATCTATTGGTTTTCAAAGGGGCAGTTTGAGGTTCAAATTTAAGGTCAGGCAAAATTAGATCTATCTAAGATAGTCACACTCATGACGCATTTACAAGCTTTAAAGAACTTGAAAAGCGGATAAATACGAAAATGTTACGGTAAAAAACAGTTATACGATTAAAAATACAACGGATTTTATATAAGAATTTTTATAAAAAATTTTATATAAAAATTATTATAAACAACAAGTTTAGTATTTATAACAGATTACACATATTTTTGGGATTCCAAAATGATAAGAAACGAAAATTTTCAATTAATAACGAATGAGTTATGAATTTCGTGAGTTTACGACAATTAATACTTTTATAAAACTATTTTTATAAAAGTTCCTATTTTGACTAAAACTTAGATTTTTGTTAACCCTATAAATCAATAGAACTTTCAAATTCGAGAACTGTGCTCGAAGGAATCGCTAAAACGGAGCTATAACGAAGAAAATTAAACGTTACGAAGTTTTACGACAAACAAAAACAATATAAGTGAAACTTATGATCTGGTCGTGAACAGTATAATGTTAGGTTCCCAGTAGGTCCAAAATGTGAAAATGTCAATTTTGATAAACTCGACTTTATTACGGGAAAAAACGTGAGTCGCAAGAAAAACTCAAATCGGACTTGAAACGCGAAAGTTAGCGCCCAGTTTTTACTAAAACAGTAATTTTAAAGTTAGTATACTTATTACAACAATTTTTTAACCAAAACAATTAGATGGTGATCTAGCTATGTAGAATTGTATATGGTAGATGTTAATTACCATGCTTAGCACTTATTCGACCTTAATTTAAATAGGTTGCATCTAACGATTTGCGTGACGCATTATCTGTGATATTGGATTTATTAGTAATTTAGGTGATTCATAGTCCCATATTTTAGCTGTTTCAATGATTGATAACTTTGAGGTGGAAAACATGTTTTGTTTATAAATTAGAGCAAGTGTATCTTTTTATATTGATTACGGGGTTTTCCTATGTAGCGATTAACCCAAGTTGACGCCATATCTTTGAAATGTCAATTGCATAGATGTAGTTGTGACATTTACATTATTGTCGAGCGGGCGAATGTTATGAATAGATCTATTTGGGATGAACTCCCATTTGGGTGATTAGTATCACCAGGGATACGAACCGTATATAGCATGTCGGATTTAGGATGTTTAAGGTTTGAGCAGCTGATCGGGCGAATAACAATATTTTATTATTGCGAATATAATTGTCGAGCTTCAGTGTCATGAGCTTAGGAAAACGTAATTGGATTTCTCTGTATGTTGATCTGTTGATTATCACGGAGGAAAGTCTTGTGGTCTGCTAGATAATTTACTACCTTTGAAATTCACCACATTTTTGTTGCGTTTTTTAAGCAATGTTTCCCAGGTGGTCAATAGGCACGAGTTCAGTTGCCAGGGATACACTGGTGACACTTTTGGTTATTACGTAAAGTTTGGATGTAATATGTTTCTCGGGTATTGTATTGTCAATCTTTGTAATATCAATACCAACTGAACAAGTAAAGCGGCATGCATTGTTGTAACAAGTCTTTCCTTTTATCAAATTCTATGTTATTTTAAACGACTTTTTGTCGGTCTTATATATCTTGTTGCTATTGGATATGATGAAAAGTAACACGCCCAGATATCTATATTCCGTGGACCATTTTGGGGGTGTTACAGATAGGTTTCAAGAGCAAAGGTTATAGAGAAACCTGGTCAAATGTTTTGTGGCTATAACAGTTTTCAAACATTGCATTCATTAATAAAAAGGGGTTTTTACGACACCTAGTTGTTGCATTAGTTAGTTATACTAAATGCATTCATAATTGATATACATGTTTATAATATACTACGTATATTACAATAAGAGCCTTATATAATATACTCATATAAGTTATTTCTGCTGGTCACAGTAGTCATGTCAGCTGATTCCGCAGTTACCTATACTTCTGTTCACTCTGAGGCACGATCATGGAGTATCCCATATGAGGATCCTTACGAGGAGGCTGCCAGACAGTTATTGGAGCAGGCACCACGTTCTCCAGAGTATGTACCTGATCCCATGGAGCTGGAGGATCATGCACCAGTGTACATTCCTGAGCCTGAGCACCCTGAGGACTTAGTGCCAGCTGAGGATGAGGAACCTATAAAGGCATACATTACTGAGATTGCTTCTGCACCTCCACCACCACCATCCTTTTTACCCTTACTTATCCGACCCCCACGTACTAGAGCAGCCATGGCTCAGATGAGAGCTGCAACACCCACCACCTATCATCCACTACTCCCATTAGGGACCCCACCATTGTTACCTATACCACTACCTGCACCATCCACTAGCCATAGAGCTGATATTCCCGAGGTTGACACGCTGTCTCGGAAGAGGCTACTACTTACTGCTCCCAGACCGGGGTGTGAGGTTAGGGAGAGTTCTGTTGCTGCTGTTGCGAGACAGCCAGGACCCACTATGGCCCG
>BQNB010060956.1:0-33806 GCA_026074375.1 Tanacetum coccineum
CTAGAAAAGAGTTTGAAGCTCAGTATGACAGTCAAGAGAAGATTACTAGAGCTAGCAGTACTAACAGTTTTAATACTGTTAGCACGCTAGTTAATACTGCTAGTGCATCCAAGACTTTTAGTCTTGTTGGACCATCAAGTGGACCATCATTTGTTCCTTTTGGTGGATCTCTTCCTATTGATGTTGCTAATCTTCCTCATGATCCTCTAATGCCTGAATTGGAGGATACTGCTAAAATTCAAAGTACTGGCATTTTTGGCAATACCTATGATGATCATGACTTGGAAACTCTCAATACTCCTTATGTTGATCAAAGTGTGGGTACAGAGGCTGATTTCAACAACATGGAACCTTCCACTGTTGTCAGCCCTATTCCCACAACTAGAGTACACTCTACTCATCCTAAAGCTTGAATTATTGGGGATCCAAAGTCAGTAGTACAAACAAGGGGCATGACAAAGAAGAATTCTGGAGATCTTGCTATGATTAGCTACATCCAAAAGCAGAGAAAGACAAATCATAAAGATTTCCAAAACTACTTATTTGCTTGTTTCCTTTCTCAACATGAACCTACAAAGATATCTTAAGCCCTTGATGATGAAAGTTGGGTTCAAGCAATGCAAGAGGAGCTGCTTCAGTTCAAGAGTCAGAAGGTTTGGACACTAGTTGACTTACCTAGTGGTAAAAAGGCTATTGGTACTAAGTGGGTGTATAGAAATAAAAAGGATGAAAGGGGAATAGTTGTAAGGAAAAAAGCCAGACTGGTAGCACAAGGGTATAAACAAAAAGAATGCATTGATTATGATGAGGTTTTTGCTCCTGTTGCTAGGGTTGAAGCAATCAGGTTAGTTTTGGCCTTTGCATCATTTATGAATTTTACTGTGTACCAGATGGATGTTAAAAGTGCTTTTCTCTATGGCACTATTGAAGAGGAGGTATATGTTTGCATCATTTATACATGTTTTCGGTGGCGTTATTTGTATATATTTAATCGAGTAAATTGCATAAATCGTCCTTAAAGTTTGGCCAAATTGCATGTTTCGTCCCAAACGTTACGAAAGTGGGACGATACTTGCACCAAAGGTTTCCCACATGGACGATCCTTGCACTTTCATAACGTTTGGGACGAAACATGCAATTTACTCTATTTAATCATATGACATCATCTTTGTTTCAACTAAAAAGTCTTTATGTGTATGAGTTTGAGCAGATATTAGCACTAATATGTTTTAGATATGAAGTTCAATGGGAGAACTTACCTATTCTTCTTGGGTTATAAGTCAAGCAAAAAGAGGGATGGGAATCTTCAATAGTCAGGACAATATATTGGTGGAAATCTTGAAGAAATTTTGCTTTTCTAGTATAAAAGGACGAGCTAGTACTCTTATGAAACCAACAACGGCTTTAACAAAGGATGAAGATGGTGAGGAAAGTTCAGTTCATTATACAGGTCCAATGATTGGGTCATTGATGTATCTACATCCAATAGACCAGATATTATGTTTTTTAGTTTCAAGTTTAGCTAAAAAGTTTCCCACTTGAATGCAGTAAAAAGAATCTTTAGATACCTAAAAGGTCAACCCAAGTTGGGCCTTAGTATTTCTAAGGACGACTCCTCTTATATTGAATCTTATACAACATAGACTAAGCAGGTGCCATCATGGACAGGAAAAATCCACAATAGAGGTTGTCCATTTTCTTGTTCAAGGTTAATCTATTGGCAAAGTAAAAAGCAAATGTGGGGCTAAGCTCAACTAACTTAAGGATGAATACATTGCTCGCTATCTCACCTGTTGTGGTCAAGTGCTTTGGATCCAAAATTAGATGTTGGATTATGGATTTAATTCTAGGCATGACAAAATTCATTTTGACAATGAGAGTGCTATTTATTGTGTTATCCAGAATCCTGTCTATCATCTAAAACAAAGCATATAAGAGCATGCAACATTTTTGATAGAGAACTCTTTTTGAGAAGATACTGATTGAGAAAGTCACGATACATACCCTATCATAATACAATGTTTGGCAGATCTTCTTACTAAAGTCTTTTGAGCAAGCAAATTTAATTTTCTGGTGGCAAGCATTTGTATGCTTAATTTGTAGCTACATTGGTTGAGGGGAGGTTTAACCATTCTTAACTTCTATTCATGGGTTATACATAAATATGGATCCTCATGAATTCTTACATGTCTATCTAGTCTTTTCTAGTGTGCTTGTGATGACTAGAGGCATGTTGTTGTATAATTATTGAAGACAGATTTAAAACTGTTAAGGTAAATACTAAAAATGCAAGTGTAATTTGTCTCTAGGCAAAAGAGGTCGGGACACTAAATACCTCAGTCTAATGGTGGTCCCCCTATAAAGGTGTGAAGAGGCTATCCATAAGGGAGTTGGGTGAAGAATGGAAAAGGGCTGCACTACGCTTCGATGCTTTGAAGCAGAGCAGGAACAGTGTAAACATAAACTAAGACCCAAATCCATGGCAATACAGAATGAGCTAAGTTTCTTAGGGAATTGGGGCTCAGGTATGTCCCTGGTCCCAAGAAACCACATTGGGGATGTAGATGCTCAAACTAGGTTTGAGGCTGCATCTAAAAGTCCAATGACCGACCTCTCTCAAGAGTTAACACACTTGGAAGTGGGGAGGACAGTATGAAACTAAAAGAATTAATGGCACCTTGTACAAGATTTGTAGTAAAATTTGAGGAGATTTTGGTGAGCATAAAAGAAAGAGAGAAGTTGTGAGCCAAAAACAGAAAGAGAGATGTGTGCTTAAAAACAGAAAGAGTGAATTGGTGAGCAAAAAGAATTGAGAGATATTGTGAGTATAAAAACAGAAAGAGAGTTTGTGAGAATCTACATTGGAATGAGATTAGAGTTAATACTGCTTGGCATAAACTTAATACTGCTAGTATTAAGTTAGAACTGCTAGGCATATCTTTATACCGCTGGGAAAAGTTAATACGGCTAGGATTAAAGTTAGTATTGTTAGGCTAAACTTAGTACTGCTACATTACCGTTAGTACTGTTTGAGGCATAACAAAATTTCCTTATTTTAATATAGCCGTTAAGATATTTCCGCCAACAACATAGCCTATAGGGTTTGACTAATTGGAAATTCATGATCTTTCTATAAATTAGTAAGATTTCTTCAAGATAAGATCAAATTTCATTCAGTCGGTCAAATTACAACTCTAAGTGCTCTTAATATAATCTCAATTAACTTTGCCAAAGCTTTCATACTCACATAAACGAGCTCATACCCAGAAGTTTATTCAATATTTTCTTAATCCAATGACAAATTTAGAGTTTTTGCGACAAGCATAAACGAATGGTGACCTAGCTTTCAGAAAGTCTAAAAGGAAGTGAAGGGTTTCATCAGATCATTGATTTTCGAATCAAGTCCACATCTAGTATGCCCTCTCAGAGAATCCCATCAAATATATGTTTCCTTTATTAAGCAATTTTGGAGAACAACTACTGCTAGAAACAGTGCTAATAGAGAGGTAGAACTAACTGCTACAATTGATGGACAAGTAAAGACTATTACTAAAACCTCTCTAAGAAGACATCTAAAGTTGAAGGACAATGGTGGTGTTACTACTCTACCAATTTAGAGAATATTTTGAGCAACTTGCTCTAATGGGGGTATGGACAGATTCTGATAACCTTACTTTCAAATTCAAAAAGGGTCATTTTTACTCCCAGTGGAAGTTCTAATTTTTCATACTATCCTCTATACTTAAGTTTAAGAAAAATCATGCTTGGGAGCAGTTTAGTAGCAATATAGCAACTGCTATAATTTGCTTGGCCACAAACAGGACTTATAATTTTTCAAAACTAATTTTTGATGCTATGATTAAGAATCTGGAAAACCCACACAAGTTTTTGATGTACCCAAGATTTATCCAAATCTGTTTAAACAAGCAAAGGAGACTCCTTCAACCCCACACACGAACATATCCTACTCCTATCCTTACACAGAAAGTCTTTAGTAATATGAAGAGGGTTTCAAGGGATTATTCTGGAATAGATTTTTCTTTATTTCCTACTATGATCAGTGCACCTGAAACTTCTCCATCCAGAATAACATCTTCACCATCATTATCACCTCAACATACACCAGTCAGTACCCCATCAACCTCACAACCACCAAACACTCAACCCACACCTGATGCAGAGGAGGCTGTTCCAATGCCCCATGAATCACCTCTCCATAGTGTTCACTCACTTGGACGTGATAAGGGTTGTTTATCACTTTCTAAATTGACGGTTCTATGTACAAATTTGTCAAACAAAGTAATAAGCTTGGAGGCAGAGTTGGCACAAACCAAACAAACTTATGGTACTGCTCGTACAAAATTAATCCAGAAGGTGAAGAAGTTAAAGCAAACAATCAAGTCAACTTAAGCTAGAAGGAGATTCAGGATAGTTATTTTTGATGATGAAGAAGGTCTAGAGGATCCTTCCAAATAGGGGAGAAAAATTATAGAGATTGATCAAGACTCCTCTATTTCATTGGTATAGGATGAAGGAACATCATGTATTCAAGAAGATATAGAGATTCAGGAGAAGATTAGTGATGATACTGAGGTAGTGCTAGAAGAAGAAGAGCCTACTGAGCTTGTAGAAGATCAAGGTAGTGGTGAAAAAGGAGAAAAAGAAGTTAGTACTGTTGGTGCAGAGCATAGTACTGTTATTACAGAAGTTAGTACTGCTGTTAAGAACTTAGTGTATATCAGAAGGAATGCCGAAAATAAAAATGATAAGGGTAAAGGAATTATGACAGAGCCTGACCTGAAGAATACAAAGAAGCAACTAGAGCAAAGAAAGTCTTGGGCATAAAGAAGCTGTAAGGTTTCAAGAACAACTTAATGAAGATGAGACTCAGAGGATTGCAAGGGATGCTGAAATAGCTAGACAACTACATGAAGAGATTAATAAAGCAGGACAAGAAAGAGTTGTAGCTAAAGATGATCAAGCTCATGTCATTGATTGGAGTGATCCTGCAGTGTTAAGATACCATGCTCAGCTGAATAGACCATACTCTGTATCTGAAGTAAAGAAGAACATGGTCATGTACTTGAAGAATCAGGGAGGATACAAGATGAATTATATCATGGGAATGAAGTAATAAACATTAGACCTATATTTTGAAAAGGTATGGGGATCAAATTCAACCCCTTTGCACCCATGGATTCTGAAAAAAGAAAAAGTAATGAAAAGAAAGGAATGAAAGAAATCCACTTGCAAGGAAAAGACGCAGTGAAGAAAGCAAAGTGAAGAAAGTACAAAAAGGCAAAAGATAGAAGATGATATAGAGAAGGAAGAACTTAAAGCCTATTTGGATCTGGTTCCAAGAGAAGAATTTGCTATGGAAATTGAATCTTTGGGTACTAAGTATCCAATAGTTGATTGGAAAGACTCATGTCCTGACTAAAAACTTTATGTATTATCAAATCATTAGAGCAGATGGAGGTTCAAAGAATTACAAGATTTTTAGTGAGATGCTTGATGATTTTAACAGACAGGATGTAATGGATCTACACAGACTAGTAGAAGAAAGGTATGCAACATCAAGACCGAAGATATGAACTTGTATGTATGGGGAGATCTGAAGATCTTATTTAAACCTGATAAGAAGATGAAGTCTGGAGGCATCAACATGAATATAATTTGATAAGCTGGAGACTATTTGATTCATGTGGAATTCATATTTTGTTGATGGACAATGGAATTGCCATTCACATGATGATAGAGAAGAAGTATCCACTTACTCAAGAAATGCTATCAAAGATGTTAAGCAGAAAACTAGAGGTTGATCATGAAAATGAGAGGGCATTTGAAACTTCTAAGTTTATAGGACACAAGACAGAAGTAGAAGAATGTTTGGAATAATCCTCAACAGTGCAGTCTAGAAGATTAAATAGAAAAGAAACTTGAGATTTGAAGGTAAATCACATGTTTAAGGGAGGATTGTTGGGATTCAGAGCTTCTACACTTAGTACTGCTAGTTATAGTTAGTTAGTACTGCCAGTACATTGTTAGTACTGCCAGTATAGTTAGTACTGTTAGTATAATAGTTAGTACTGTTAGTTATATAGTTATACTGGCTTACTTGATATGCAAGAGTTATATTAGAATAGATATGCATTATCACTTGACGCGTTTTGTAAGCCCATTAGGGTTTTCCTTAGTGTATAAAAGGAACCATACGACATAGTTAGAGATATCAATTTTCACATCAAGTTATATCAAGTTTCATAGTTAGTTATTCTGTAACCTAGGCAGAATATTTTAATCCAATATATTTATCAAAGTTTTGGTTTACATTGTTCTTCTTAGTATTACAAGTTAGATTCCGCATAACTTGTTGTATTCATAATCATTGTTTCTCATATAGTTAGTTTGAATCTATTCAAGTTAACTAAGCCTTAACAAGCTAAGAAGATCTATTCATTGGGACTTACAATTCCTTTGATCCTAAAATAAATTAAACATTTATTTATTCATACCTTAAGTGATTTACGTCGGGTGCAAACATTGTTGAAGCAGACTTGAGACGTTGAGAGATGTTGTCATATGAGTGCATTGAAATTTTTTGTGATCACAATAAACTATGCACTTTAACGTTAATGTGTTATATAGTTACATTTATCATCACCAAAACATGAAGAGAATGTATAGATTTAATATCGTAATATTTCTACAAACAATCTCCCCCTTTTTGATGATGACAAAATATGTAATCTATAACTCATAGTAAAATGTATAAGTTACTTGTTTACACTTCCTCTTCCCCTTTTGTCGAAGCAAAAAGGTAGACTCTTAGGCGAGACTTATACTACACTTTAAACCTTGAACCAAAGAGGCGAGCTTGCATTATCCCCAATGAAGTCTTGCTCCTATCAACCCTGTTCAATCATCCCTAAGGATATCTACTTTAAACGACTACGAGCACTGCACCCCTTAGCTCATTACACTCATATGACACTTGCATCCCATTGTATATTGACTCTAGCGGGTCCACGGATTAAATTTATTGCAAATTCTTAACCTACATCAAGGGTTAGTTTCGTGCAACAAGATATATATATACAAGAGCAATATTATAGTGGTGGAATACACATATCAAGAAAAGTATAGATGTCATAACAGTTGCAACTCCCCCTCGGTGTATGCTCCCCCTTGTTTGAGGCACCAAGGAATCAAACAACGGAAGTGTGCTACAAAAGAAAAAAATAGTAGAAAAGTGCACATATATATAATAACGATGATAGCTATATATATCAATGCACTAACGGGGAACAAGACATGCATGTCTTAGATACATTCACTTTAAACTATGACATTTTAAAAGAAAAATTAAAACCTAGACACACGACGTATACTTAAGATATGAGAATGTTTAGGAACCAATGATAAGGTTCGACCGACACATGCATAAGACTTGACCAACACCCTTCGTATAAATACCGAAGTTTAATAAATGAGGGGAACAAAATTCGTTTATTGATTGACACATTATTATTATGAGAATGACTTCTTCCAAGATGTCATTTGGATAAGGAGTATTAACGTAATTTGATCAACACGTTCCTTATGGTATCATCATCTAACCATGATGATGATGTGGATTTGAATAGACTAAGGGTTGTATTGAGAGATTCCTAAATCCTCAAGATTTATTTGTTAAGCATTATGTATGCTTTTCATGTTTGGGGTGTTTAAGGATAAATATCATCGTAAGACTTTAGGTCAAACTAAATGTTGAGAAAGCATGAAGTGTCGAGGAAACATAAACAAAGAAGGATGAGCGTGAATGGAAGGGAAAGTGTTGATATAGGTTTGTTGGGTGTTTGTTGGTTGTTAATGTTGACAAACAAAGGTGACAAATAAATAAGGTAGTAGATTCTTTCACGTTGAAAAAAAATGAAAAGAAACGAATAGTGTGATGACTCAACAACCACATGAAATTGAATATCTTCTTTTGTGTTCTTCACTTTCTAGAAAGTTGAAATGATTAGGATGATAAACGCATTTCATTATGAAATTCAACTTGATTTTGACAACATAAGCATCACAATAGCCTATTAAAAGAGTGTGAGGATATGATGATTGACGCATTTCCATACGAAATTCACTTGACTTTAACAACATAGGCACACATGGCTTTAAGTGTCAGGATATGAGGATGAGATCATTTCATTATGAAATTTACTTAACTTTCGACAACATATGCACACATGCTTATAGATTTTGTGGGGGGTGTCGGGAAATAAGATGAGACGCCATTTCCTCGCGAAATTCACTTGTGGTTAATGGATTACATGGAGAATCTTCTTGTGAAATGACAAGGTGGGAATGAATTGAGATTGGTTAGTGAAAGAGATGATCAGTTTTACATTGTTGGTTTCTAGTGAATTAGAAACACATATGTGATTCTTGAAAGTATTTGGTTAATAAGGATATATGAAGAATAGGTGTGTTTTCCCTTCCTTCTTTTTAAAAAAAATTTTCGTGCTCATCCGAACATAGATTGTGGAATAAAAAGAATAAATGAAGAAAAATAAAGACGGAAGCGATGAGCTTGACAATGTCATGACGGATGATGGTTAGCATAGAAATGAACTTCATCCACGAAGTTATGTAGCTCTTCTCGAGTATTGCGAATGTTCATGAGAACAATCACAACGACGAGGTACCGAGGTTGTCTTAAAGGTGGTTGCTGGCAATGTGACGGAAGATATTAATCAACTATATAATAATAGAGGCATGATTAAGGTTTTTGTGAAACGAATTAGACATGAACAATGAGTGACATTTTAATTTGCATTTCGCGAATTAAAAATGCTTAAACATACGGATGAAAAGATTAAATAGTCGAGATTTATCAGAAATATTTAAATATACCAAGCCTATTAAATGAAATGACACATTTATAAATTTGTTTCAACATTCCTAACCTAGACTTAAAAAAGGTTCATGATTGAGTGTTTGGTGAGGAGATGCCGGGTGGATTTGTCTTTCGACGAAACTTTTTTGATGAAGATATTTCCTTTTGGACATAGTCGCGAAGGAAATGACGACGAATTATGATGAGTTTTATATCCTAAGGTCGATGGATAATGTTTGATCCTCATTGTGTATGGGGTGAGTATGACGATAAACCATCGTGACATTCCTAAGGGGATGGATAGGACCAACGGAAGTGAAAGTACTTAGTCTTAAGGTGTATATTAAAGAGGCTACAAATCACTTATGTAGAAACGTCGTAAGACCTTTGTCACGTGAAGTTTGATGTAAGCTTTTAGCTTAGGAAGAGCATTTAACATATGTTGTTAAAAAGGCCTGAATCTGAATTTTCAGATATGACCTTAACATTTGCGATCTGCACGTTAAAATACTTGAAGACAGTCATCGACTAAAATATTTTAAGTTTTCCAAACCTACTTGGATGAGGGTTGGATATGTATCTAAACTTTTCCTTGACGTAAAGAGTGGAATATTTGGAAGAAGGCGAGATGATGATTAAGGGAATGTGTGGGTGAAGACTCTATGAGATATAAAAGATCATTTACGACTCTTTTATAACCTTTTAGATTTCTGACCACAACGCCAAGAAAACTAGTCTAGTGTGAGAAAATAATACCTAGATGCATAAGAAAAATAGCTATAGACATATAAAGTTTAACTAAGCATGCAACAACACACATATCAACGAGATTAAAGTGTAAGACTCTAAGGCATTTAACACGTTAGTTGTAGCATATATTAAGCAAATATAGTTAGGTGTACAATTAACACGTAAGTCAAGTAAAATGACGCATACCCAGACATGAATAATTTAAATGTAATCGTCTATGTAAAACATGTTAGCATTTAGCATTTAGGAGCTTGTGTCCATTTAGATCAACTAAGAATATTTATCAAATTGCTAAAAAAAGACAAATGACGTATAATGGACATCACTTTAATATCTAAGCAATATGTTGAGCATCAAGATTATGAGGACATATAATTGCATTACATGTGAACAAATAATCATCTTGAAACATTAAAGCGCATATGTGAGGTGCATTGTGTCTAGATTTACTAAGGAGAAGCCTAATTTCAACATGCTTAGTGTGTACTCCTAATGAGATACAAAGCCTATCGATATAGACTATTAGGCATATTTAGGAAGAGCCATTTAATAAAATTAGAAAATGAATATGAGACTATCACTAGTGGTGCTTAATTCAGTCTAAACATGACCATTTTTACGGGTTATACACCAAACCCAACTTCACTCTTGGAAGCATTTCAACTGTTAAGTCAAATAGAATTTCTAGTGTAATAGATTCTCTAGTGGTCATTCTCATGTTAGACAAAATAAAGTTCTTATATTTTCCTAATGAAGTGTATCAAAGATAAAATTTGTATTATCTTTTCTTAGAGGGCCTAACATGACTCAACTAACATACTTTAATTTCAGTTCGCATAATCCTATACAAGATGTGTGGAATTCCAAGATAAGCGTAAGAAAGATGTTTTAATCTTTTGTTCAAGATCTATAGGTTGTTAGGTTTCGATTACATATTGCTTGATTTAATGGATGTCTTATATTTAGTCATCTTACATGTGTAGTTGTCAATTGTGATATTTAATGTGTTTGGTTTTTCAAAATCCAAGAGATGTGCTTATTTGTAACAATGACACATATGTTATATTGAGAGTGTTTTAAAAATTCTCCCTTTCATGTCATATGAAATGAATCTCATCAATATTATTTATCTTAATTGAGTTTGTTATTCTTTAATGATAAATTATTGAAAAGAGACATATTTTATTTTTTAAACAAATATGCTTTTCTAAAATTATTATTCTTATCAATGTTGTATATCATAATTAATTAAGTATTTGAATAAATGCATTTTTACTTGTTTATGCATTGATACATATTTTGATAGGTTATTTTTCAATTCTAATAACTTATTTAAAAAAAAAATTATATGCAGTGTATTTTCTTCGTAGTATAAATTTCTTGTAACACAACCATTTATGCTACGAAGAAAATAAGATGCATATGATATATATTATCATTTATCAACCGTTTAATACAATAAGTCCATAAAATCTTTAAACATAATGTTTCCAAAACATCATGTTATCCTAGATGAATAAACAAGAATATTACTCTTCTTTGAGAATTTAGTTAAAAGTGAATTTTAGCTTTGAGTTGTGCTTTTATGTTGTATGAGCAAAGTTTACATATATTGTTAGTTTGCTCGTGTTTGGTTTTCTAGAAATGACATATTTACCAATTGCATTGCAATGTAAATTGCTTGAATATTTTGGACGAAACATCCAAGTCGTCAGTCCTAATTCATTGTGTATTTTATGCATGTATTAAACATATTAGTTTAATATTTGGAACACAGTTATTGGACAAGTAGACTCAATATGGCATCATCAACACAAGTGTGAGTTATGATTCGATGTATATTCTTTTCATCTAGAAAAGGATGTAATTATTTTCATATCAATCAAGTGTGATTGAGTTACGTAGATCCAAGATGATATCTTTTGTTATATTTTGATATAATCTTGAAACTAAACAAATAAGAATCCGATGTCATGTCCATACACAAAAACTTTGTCAATTAGATTCAATAAAGATATCAATCATAATTTGAATAATGAATGGATATATTCTCGAAATTTTTCTTGACCCTCACGAACACTCATTTAAAATAAAATAAATAAATATTTAAATAGTGTGTTCTATTAATCCCAAGATTAGTTGTAAGGTGAGGTTAATGAATAACGATAAGTTAATTTCTTATTTCAAGATTGTCGTAAATTTTACTTATGCGAAAAACTATTTGTTGTTATGTATAATATGTATAGTTTTTGACATTTTATGAGTATATAAATGAGTTTTCTAACCATTTTTATACAACACACATCTTTTGTAAAATACTATATGTTAAAAAAAAATATAATTATGTGTATGTTAGAACCATGCAAGCACAAACATTTTTTTTTCTTAGTTACTAATGTATTGATACAATCTTTTCTTTTGTTTAACCAACCCAAGGTCAAACAAATTAAGTTGTTGAAAATATTTAAACATGTTTTTGAAAATAGATAAAATCGTTAGAAATATTTAGGTGACTAGTTTTAACACATTTAATAATATACTTGACAAGTTATTGAACTCTTATTCCTAAGTATAATCCCATACTCAAAAAGATTTACAAGATGTTTATGTAACATTTGTAAATTAAATGATCTATGCCTATATGTAATGCAAGAATAATTTCGCAATCTTAATGCAAGAAATCTAGCATAAGTTCTAGTTATGCATAATCCGAAAAACTAGCTATAAAAAATAGTGTACATGGCACATGTGCTTAGACATTCAATTAGCTTACTTATAAATATCAACGATCATTTAATAATTTCTACTAACAAACTTAAGACATAAAGAAATGCAGATAATCATATAACATAACACATAAAATGCTTGTCGTCATTTTGTGTATTAGATACAATAATGTATACATAGCTCGGTTTTATTTAAAAACAAATTAGTTTCCTCCGACTACAATAATAATTTTAATATTTTTAAAAGGTTAATTACACCATTTTTCAAAGATATACCGACTAGAAATGTCCTACTCGAAAGGAAAAGATAAGATACAAGTATTACGTTAAAACGAGACTCAACGTTTTGGACCATAAGTAGTATTTTGCCTTTCTGACTAACTTAAGTTTGAAATAAATACTTGGAAGTGTTTTTATATGAAAGCAGACTCAATTATCTTTGAAATGGCGGGTGACACGACTTCTACGGACTTACGGTTGATTTTATATGAATTTTTAAAGTTTCCGAAAAACTGCCGAACCAGACAGGTGGTCCCCTTAAATATAAGGGGCCGGCCAGAAATTAAGGGGGCCGGCCATCTGACACTCAGATTTGCCATTTTTTGTACAAAATTGTTTACCGACTTTGCAAAAAGGTGTACAACTTTCTGAACATGATACCGAACATATAACACTTATTTTAAGCATCATTTTTTACCTCGAGCTAGTATAATTAGTGTATTTAACAACAAAACTAATACAAGTTAAGCAACAAAACACTTTTCATATTTAATCCCCCTTCATGGGTAATGTGATACATAGATCGTACTCCATTTTTAAAACCATTTGTTTTGAAAATTAGAGCGACATGGCTCTGGTACTGTTGGGAAATACAAGTCAAAAGGTCAAAGTTCTGCCAAAAGTCAAAGTACTGCTGAATGAAAGATCAAAGTACTGCTAATATTTTGTATCAAATTTTCCATCAAGTTAGATGCAATATGATAAGTGTGGAATTAATACATTATATCCACTGACTGTCAAGCAATTTAAGCATAATTCAAATGTTAACTTCTATCTATGAAATAATCATCCAAACAATATAAGAAACATTCAACACAATAATAGATATAATGCAAATAAAATCAATGTGTAATGGCGATAAGGTAAATAAGATTTTTGTAAAGCGAAAAGTAAAAGAAAGTGCAAACCGGGACGCGATGATTTTATAGTGGTTTCGGTCACGCAGCAACCTCTTCGCTACTCCACTCCCCTAGTACCAATCGGAGAGTTACTTCACTAGTCAACAAGCTCCTTTAGCGGAGAACCGAACACAACTAAGCTTACACCGATTTCCGACACTAAGCCAAATGTCGAGTTCTAATCCTAGCTAGAACCAATCTATCACAACTAACCACACTACTTCACAACAATTCACAACTTCGCTTCACCACACAACTTCACTTCACTTCACGACTTCACTTCACGACTTCACTTCACTTCACAACTTCTCTACACTTCACAACTTCACTACACTTCACCTAGATACTAACAAAATCACCCTGATCTTTCTAAACTTCCTATGATCATCATGATCTAACAACTATACACACCATGATCACCACGATTACCTATTACACAAGTTTGGAATACATGGACTCGATTTATACATTGTGAATGTAAGACATGTCCGAATGCACTAATCTAAACCTATATCACCTTTCGTATCTTAATGATAATGAAGTTTTTCTCTTGCACTTGGAGGAATAAGCTTGAATCACTTGGAACAAAGCTTAAGATTAAATGCTCAAAGGATTTAAAGGAAAGTATAAACTAATTTAGAACAGAAATAAAGTGTGTGCAAAAGGTGAGAAAATCAGTGCGGAATAATCCAGTATTTATAGGCCAGCTAAGCTGGATTTTTGTCTGGGCGGTCCCCTTAATTAGGGTGTCGGTCCCCTTAAAATTAAGGGCGCTTTATAAATAAAGGGGGTTCCACCCAACTAGGACGCTCCCTTTTTTTGTCCTTTCTGGGGAAGGTGTTCTGGAAATTTCTAGCCGTTTTTGTGGTTTAGAAAAATTTGAATTCAAAATATGTATTGTGAATAAAACATTCTTTTTTTAAATCTAAAATGTTTTGTAACGGATATAAAAATGTTGGTGTCATTTTTATAAAATATGTGACGTTTTAAAATTAATAATCATGTGATCTAAAATAATTAAAACATTTAATTATCATACCTTAAGTGCCACAAAGGAAACAAGTTCAATACGCCGTATCTAGTAAAGACCAATACGCCGTATTAGAAATATAATATGTGAATATTATTGAAGATATCAAACATGGTCCCTACTCCAAGAAACTCAAATACGCCGTATCCAATACATTAGATATGCCATATCGACACTGACTCTAGACGGTATAAATAGAAAACTCAAAAATGAGTTTTAGGTGTGCTAAATGATATTCTCGTTACCTAAACCACAAAGGTCGATTTTTAGAGGAGAAAAAGAGTAGAAGAGGTCTTGCAATGCATTCCAATCCATAGGAGACAACGTGTAATTTCTTATACTGTTGTAATCGTTCAGTTTTTGGTATTATTCGTTAACTCGGTTAGTTTTACTTGGCTAAGCCATTACTCTTGTATTAATTATGATGTTTAAAGGCTAATACCTTCGGGTATTAGCCATTATTATGAAGATCTGAATGTTTGGTTTTGTTTATATCTCGATTTCTTAATTTATCGTTGCACGCTTGTTTATGTTTATCAATTTATACTTGTTTACGTGCTTTTGTATGCGACCTATCATTCAACTGGATCTAGTGATACAGACCAAGTAATCTAGGTGCCGGGATAGCTCTCCATATAGTAATTTATACATCTAGAATCATAGGATCACAAATATTGTCCTTCTAAAACCGTGCTAAGGATACGCTTCTGGCTTAACTAGTTAACGGAAACTGCCTTTGGTTTATTGAACATGTTGACTAGTAGGTGAATCTAGATAATTCAACAAATAATGTTCTGATTCCATTGGATAGTTGGACAAGTGGACTACTAGTGTATAGATTGCCATTAAGCAGTAAGTGGGTAAAGTCTCTATGAGCTAGGGTTTAACAAGATCACCATTGCTTTAATCCCTAAGATAGATTATAATAAGCAAATAAGGATGCTTTATGCGGATGCTTTAATTGTGACAGAATTAATGTGTCTAGGTCTTAGGATGAAGTCCCGCCTAAGTCTAAGAATGATATGCCTCTTCGAGATAAGTAATCATTGCACTGAATAAACAAACCAACCTTCTAATCGGATTAATGATGGCTAATACAGTTTTCTATTATAAGGCTCGACCGCTCTTTTATCTTCTGTTAATTTGCTTGCGTGGGTTAAAGCGTCTTGAATTGATTGTAGTCACCAACCAAACCCGTGCCAGTCTCTCAGCTGAAACTCGACCCCGTTTTACCTTTAGAATTAATGGAGTCGACTAACATAGAAATTAACATAGGTTTGACTAGATTGAGAATTAACTACAGATTAGATAACCAAAATATTAATAAATTAAGAGATTTAACCTCGCTTCAAGTGTTCGACACCCTACTTACCACGAATCTACCACCGACCGGGTACACTGCCCGTTAAAGTGTTGTTTTTGGTTAAGTCGGAAAAATATAAATTTAAAACTTGAATCATAAAAATATACACCACACAACGACACATCAAGTTTTTGGCGCCGTTGTCGGGGAGTGAAAATTAATCTTGATTTTTATTTTATATTTTGGTTTTTAACATTAGATCTAACCCTTAGGAGTAGTATTAATTAGATTAGTGTATATTGTTGCATATTATGTATATTTTTGTATATTTGTTAGTTTAATTGTTTGCTTGTAATTGTGTGTTTAATTTAATTGTTTTGCTAATATACTGTTCTGGTCGATAACTCGATACAGCGTATCCACTTCCATTGGATACAGCATATCCAACTTTCTGTCCAATACATCGTATTCATTCAACTGATTAATACGACGTATTCACTTCTATTGAACACGGTGTATCGATCAACTGAAACTGAATCAGAATCAAAGTTTTCATATTTGATTTTCGTGCTAAAAATGTTTCCATCTTTCTTCAGAGCAAATCCTGCTGATATTTTTACCTTTGTTACAGGAAATACTTATCAGAGCTAGTTGATTGAAGAAGTGATGGCGGACAAGGGAAATAAGTCAAGTATGGAAACATCTGCGCCTAATGACATAGTAGATTACTATTCCGAGATTACAAGTATTACAATTAACGGGAAAAATGCTTATGAGCTGAAAGGAAAATTCTTGGATGATCTACACAACAATGCTTTTTGTGGAACAAACGGGAAAGATGCAGTTGAACATATTGAATACTACCTAAAAATTATTGACCCAATCAAATTACCCAATGTAGATCATGATAAACTGGGAATTATTGTTGTTTTTCCAATCTCATTGGATGGAGGTGCACGAAGATGGTTTGATAGAACCAAAGAATCAATCACTTATTGGGTCGACTTAACTGCTAAATTTTTTGGAAAATACTACTCGTCTTCTCGCATCGAGGAAAATAACACTCCCTTAATAAAATAAGACCCAACCAATCTAAAACTTGAAGGCTGGTTGGCTACAAAGTTCGTAAACTATAAAACAATCGATGTATTCACCAAGGGAGCTTTGTGGGATTATTAAAAAATGGGTGGTGATGAAATTAAGGTATCTGATGATGAATCTTCTGATCTTGAAAAGTACTGGAGTGACAAGAAGGAAGAAACCGCAAAAAATTTTAAGATTAAAACTGATGTTTTTTACTACGAGACACCTCTCTGCTTGGCATTCAATGAATTTAATTACCTTCTCAAAGTAGATCTGGACTTACTTACCAAGGATATTATGGGGTTTAAAACCTATGAAGATTACAAAGACCGATGGAAACTACGAAGGAACCAGAAAAGTAACCAGGGTATAGGAAACAAGCCATAGCTTGACAATGAAATATAGAAGGAACCGAAAACAGTTAAACATATTTACAAGCCTTTCAACTATAAAACTGGGTGTTCGGAATGGCCAACCTGTAGTTAGAGAGAAGATGGTTATTGTAATGGAGGGAATTTTCCCGGTGCTTACGTTATTGGAAACTCGCTCCATTACCAAGACCTTGAATGGTATAAGGCTCTGGAAGATAGCGAACTAAAAGATGAAGCTTTACGAAATAAAGCTATCATGGTGGGCTTGATCAGTGATGATGAATCAAGCAATGATTGTTGGAAAAGATGAAAGAGCCATGAGATTTACTACCACGATTATGATGGAGGAGAATATAAAAACGAAACTCATGAAGAAGGACATGAGTTATGTGGTATCGAAACTCGCGAGGTGCCAGTTTACCAAATAAAAAGATACAAGATGATCAAATATTCGTTCTGTAGGATCCCGTTAACACTTCACTTCATACAATCGATCACGAAATCGAACTAGAAATGAGAAAGAGAGAGTTGTTCTAGAGAGAGAAACTAGAGAGAGAGATGAGAGAAAAGAGAAAAGATATTTCTTAGATATTTTGAACAACTTACTTTTCCAAGTGGAAAAGTTCCTTATATACCCCGACACTTAAAAGTGACGCGGGATATTTAACTAGGACCCGGGCTCAGGTTTTGCTTGGGATTAAACCCGAAACATATACAATATTAGATTAACTATCGAGCCCGATTCCCGATATTATCCTATTACAACATTAACTAATTAAAGACCGAAGCTCCATCGTAGAGTGACCGAACTTCCTTGTTCGACTTAATAAATTGAGGCTAACAATCTCCCCCGAAGTGAGGTCTTGAACACAGGAACGAGCTTCCTTTATTGACTCAATAAAATTGAGGCTAACAATCTCCCCCGAAGTGAGTTCATTGATGACACTCCTTCATGAGATCAGTGAGATTGCTTTTGTCGTTTAAGCTCGAGTGTTCTTGGTCTTTGTCTTCGATGTAAGCTTGTTCCTTCATGCTTTGGTATCTTGACTTTGAGCCTTTGTCATTGTCTTAATCGCTATGCATCTTGCGAGCTGTGTCTTTGACCAACATGCTCATACTTTTGCATTATCTTGAAAGCTTCAAATCAGAGTTTGCGGAAGTCTTTGTCTTTAAATCTTGAGCTTTCTAGATAGTATGTCTTCGTAGATTGAGCATTTGAATGGGATTGAGGTTGCCGTTACCACCGTTTGACCTGCAGGTTTACGTTAGTGATAAACGAGAAAATTGATTTGAAAATCAATCGACGTGTCACTCGTTAAAGAGTTTTTGTAACACATCGAGAGTGTTATGTTTTTATCAAAATTCATCAACCGTCAATTCATTTACTGGACCAAATCGATATCCAGTTGTCACAAGTTTGATTCATATAGAATCTCGCAAGTCACCTACCAAGAGCTTGTTTGATGCTGGCTCAAGCAGGATTTCCATCTTCATTGTGAATACATTAGTATCACTCGGATGTTCTGGCAAATATCACAATGATATTGCATAGGACTCTTGATAACAGCTTGTGAACTTGATGATGTTCAACAAGTGTTTGAAATGGAATGTGTCCTAACGAGATTTAATTGATCTCTTGGCTCTATACTCATTATGCAATTTTGGGTTTAGTACTATCAGGCTGGAGCATATGCCAACCTATTCAATATCAACCAATCTCGGAGTTGAGATGTCAATAGATAACTATGGGTATCTCCGTGACAAATGAGATAAGTTTCGTTGAGAGAAACCCGAATGCTGGGACGGTTGTCATTGCATCACTGGGTCCATGATGTCATTTTCAATGTCAGCAATCAACTTGTGATTCTGACAGCATATGTATTGACCCGGTTTCTGCCTTAAGTTATGTGGAGGGCTTCTTTGTTTACACCCTTTATCCATACATTTCTTTTAATTCTCAACGCCTTCATGCTTTACCAAACGTCATTACAACACCTGTTTGTGATTGTTCCATGTAACTCATCTTAGTCGGCATTATTCCATATACATTCATCTCTAATATACCTAAGGACTGCTATCTCTAACTTGGATTATCCTTGGTAATCCCTCCGTTCTGGTTGATCATAGATTGATTCCATAACCTAACGCACTAATGACTATCCAAAACGTCGTGAAATTAAGATGCTGTTGGTATTAAATCGAACCATAAAACATTTCTTCACACATTGAGTCGAATAGATCATATTTGACTTACATTTTGTCCCCTTATGTTAAATAGAAACACTTAGGTTTTTGAAATACCTTGTGATTAAAATATGTCTTGAAAAATCTGTGGAGAAAATATGGGTCAGCATGAATGGTTTGAACCATTTTGAAAATGTTTTGAATACATAAAAGAATGGTCGTTTGATGATGTATCCAGAACATTAAAACTTAGTTTTTGAAAAAACTCCCCCTCAAAATAGGACCAATAAATAAATTTAGTTGTCTTTGAAAACATTATGAGGGAGGGAGTGTTGAACACACAATTTTGAAAGATTATGATTTGTCAACGAGAAATTCTTGGAAAAATGTGTTCAACTTGTTGAAAACTAGATGTTAGAAGACTTCTCTTCTAACGGTAAGGTAAGCGCACGGAAAACGTACACTTCCCTTTTCTTGAGCTAAAACATTGAATGTCTTGTAAGAACAGCTCAAGACCGAGAAACGTTAATTTCCTCGTTGTGAGGATAAGTTATAAACCTTCCTATATTTGAAGTCCGGGTTATGTACTGACATTTGCACATAAGCCATTTAGAAAATTAGAAATGACATGTTTTGAAACGATTTGAAAACTCTCGCTCGAACTTCATTTATACACTCGTGTCAATGTTATTGACATTTCTAAGCACGTAAATGTTATCGATTCCAAGAGACATGTCGAGAAGAATCTTTTTGGAAATATTCTGATTTTCTGATTTTGTATTTTTTTTTTGAAGTTTGTATATTTTTGTATTTTGCATTTCTCAAAATTTATGTACATGGTGATGTTTGATGATGAATATCAAGCAGTCTCATTTGTCGAAACCTCCAGTTCCGCTGGAGTCAAACATCTCATACCAATCCTTCTGACAAGATACTTAAACCGATCCTCAGGAAAGGCTTTCGTAAACATGTCAGCTAATTGGTAATCAGTTCTGACAAAGTATAATTCAATTATACCATTTTCAACCTTTCCTTTAATAGGAAATGATACCGAGTATGGATGTGCTTTGTCCTGAATGTTGTACGGGGTGCATGAGATTGCTATGGCTGACTGAGAGCCGCAATACAACGGTATTTTTGTTTTGTAGTTTGAAGCCATAATCTTGAAGATTGTACCTCATCCACATTACTTGAGCACTAATTGCAGATAACGCCACATACTCTGCCTCTTGTTAAGACATTTCAGTGCAATTTTGTTTCTTTGACATCCAACATACAAGATAATCAACAAGGAACTGATATCCCTCTAGAATTTGTTTTTTTATTGTTGTTGGTGCTTTCCGGTATCAATGCATCCGACATACAGCGCTCAAATGCAGTTTATTTCAAAGCCAGAATCCTTTGGATACCAGAGACCCATGTTAATGTACCTTTAGGTAATTTAAAGATTCTTTAACCTCCATGTGGTGCTTTATTGAGTTTGGTCTGCTTTGATAACGTGCACAATAGCCTAAGCTGCTTGCACTAAGTCTGGTCTACTAGATGTCAAGTACATGAGTGACCCAATTTTACTACGATAATCAGATGGTCTACAGTTCTCCCTCAAGTCGCTACATCTAGTTTGGGTTTTGTACCAATGGTGTATCCAATGGAGTGACAGTTTGTCCATATTATGCTTTTAAGAATCTCTAAAGCGTGACTTGGCCTGAATTGATAAAAATACCTAATGGGGACTGGTGGATCCTGAAGTCTAAAAAGAATATCATCTCCCCATTAAAGACATTCAAATCTACTGTGCATTAACTTATCAAAAATCTTTTTGAATATTTTGGGTTTGTAGACCCGAAAATTATGTCATCGACGTAAATTTGCACAAATAGAATGTCCTCCCTGTATCTTATCGTGAATAATGTGGGGTCAATTGTACCTTTAAAGTAAGCCTTTGGAACATCAGGGAGGATAGTTCATCGTAAAACCAGGCTCTTGAGCTTGCATTAAACCATATAAGCTTTCCTGAAAATGTATACTTTTTCTGGATTGAGCTGATCAACAAACCCTTCTGCCGAACACATAAACCGCCTCCTTCAGTGGACCATTAAGAAATGCTTTTACGTCCATCTGATAGATTGGAAAGGACTTGTATGCTGCGTGGGCAACGAAAATCCGAACTGCTTCCAAGCGAGCAACTGGTGCAAATGATTCTTCAAAATCAACACCTTCTTCCTGAGCATAACCTTTAGCTACAAGTCGCGCTTTGTTGCGAATTACAGTCTGATCTTCATCCTTCTTGTTCTTCCATAACCACTTTAGCTTTATAATCATCTTGCCAAATGGTTTGTCAACTAGTTCCTAGACTTTTAGTCCTGCTCTAACGAATGAAAGTTCAACCTTCATTGCTTCGATCCATGCAGAATCAGCCATTGCCTCCTTAATGTTCTTCGGTTCAACAATACTCACCGTGAGCGCGAACATACACATTTCAAGATCTGTGGCAAGCTGTCGTCTTGTTTGAACTGGCATGGTTGGATTTCCACGAACTTGTTCTAATGGATGATCTCTGGTCTATCGGTAATCATGACTTTGTGGTTGAAATGAATGCACATCGGAATTTCAATGTTGCTTGAGGAAGACTCACCAATTCTTGTACCCGTGTTACAAAAGAGGATTGATAAATCAAGCTTTCTTGAAAATGAGCATTCGGTGGCTTGATCATTGTTGTTTTTCCTCAGCAAGACCGTGTGTTTGGATTTAATAACTTCAAGAAAGGACTGAAGAGAATTCTAACCCTTGTGACGAATCTGTCTTTTTTGCTGTAGGAACAACATTTTGTCTTGTGCACGGTCAAGTTTCATAATCTGACGCCTTTTGTCCTTGAGGAACGAGGCCTGAAGAGACATTTTCAACAGACATCTCTTGTCGTTGAGGTGCGAGGTCTGAACTGTTGTGATCAGACATCATTTGATGAAGAACGAGGCCTGAACTGATGTGAACAGACATCATTCCTATGAAGACCGAGGTTTTGATCTCTACGATCACAAACGTCCTTTTGAACAATAAGAATGGGCCGGAAGTGTTATTTTCAGCAACGCCATTTGACCTTGACGTTCGAGAGCTTGAACTGCGGGTTCACACGTCATTTTGGGGATCATCAGATCAAAATTCCTTGAAGCCCTGTTTTCTGAGATATCTTACTTTTTCGCACCAAACTCTTGAGTCCTTCTCTGTAGATTGAATAGATGTTACCTGTACTTAATAGAGTACATGCACTGACTTTAAGAGCTTGTTCGCTTTGACATTGGTTAGGGATATCTTCATTTGAACCATTAGGGGGTTCACTTTCAACCTTTGTTGTACTAGAGGCGAATGTCTTTCCTGTTGGAACCCATCTAAGACAAACAGTCTTGAGAATTCTAGCCCTGGTGCCAGCTAAGACAAGATTCTAGGACGTGTTTGATTTTCGCAGTACAGTGGTAGGCTTTTGATTGAAAAACCTATGTCCTTTATGGATCTTCTTTTGGTTTCGTGCAACCCTTATTTCTCTACGGTTTGTTTCTTTGTTGCTTATTGGATGAACCTTAGCACGCGAGTTTTGACTCTTCAGAATTTTATACACAAGCGTCATGATCGGCATTACAGACACCTATCTGACATGTCAGCAAACAAATGTTTGGAGTCAGAAAAATTTCTAGGTGAATCCTAGAGTGATTATTGTCTTTTCTTAGCTCCCTCAGTAGTGATTATGAACAAATGTCGTTCTGAGCATACCTAGATGACTTGGATGCAATCATGTGAGGAGGGTTTTGCAGGGGCAGATTCTATTCCCTTAGGCAAATGATGTGTAGTGACTGGTTTTGACAAGTCGTTGTTCACATCAACTTGGGAGGCAAACCGTGGTTTTGAAATTCTAGGTCTTTCAGACTTAAAACGCATTTTTTTTACGAAAAGTCGGTTGTACTAACAACGGATTGTTTTTGAGTGGTGTCCAACCGTTTTCCCAAGAATGATTTGCTTGCAAACTTAGTATTCACACTATTTCATGTTAGTTTCCTTAACTCATTTTTTATGCTGCAATTGCAAACCCTTTTTTCTGAATCTGAGCTAGTACATCAGCATTTTCATTAGACTTTTTGTTCAGTTGTTCCATTAAAGAGTCATTCTGGTTTTTTGGTTTGAACTCGTGTCCTTTTGATAGAATCAAAAAGATCTTTGTAAGTCTGTTTCAAGTGCTCATTTTCTTTATGTGACTGCTCATTCTCTGCGAGAATTTACCACACTATTTCCAATTCGCTGTTTTAATTGTATCAATTACATCGATGTCATTATTAACCTTGGCTTCATTACCTTTCTCTTTCAAAAATTGACTTTGTTGCCCTGATTTTAAAACATTGTTTTCCATTTGTAATTGTTAGTTCAGGATTGATACAAATGTGCTTCGAGTTTCCAAATATTTGAAACTTGTGCAACGGTCTTTTTGAGACAAACATTTTCAGACTCGAGTAATTTGAATCTGAGAGTTAGTTTCATGTTTATCATTAATTTAGCAAGTAAAGGACTATGTCAGAATGTTCCAGCATTCTGGCAATCCTCTCTTTATTATTGATTCAGGTGCTCAGTATGCGTGTTGTCCTGTAGCAGATACTATATCATCAGAAGGCTTGTACAGCAGCCTGGCTCTTCATTATCTATGGGTCTGATATCTGCATCATCAACATGTGCATCATTCCCTGATCTGCTGCTTGTATCCTGCTCTTGTGATTCTATCCCATTGCTTTCAATGATAACTAAACTAGCATCCAATGCTTTACTCGAATCAACCTTTTCCTCTGTCCTGCATCAGTCTTTCATTCACCCTGCTGTCATACTCCATTCATGCAGCGCTCTTTTTCTCATCCACTTTTTAACATAATCCATTATTGGATCATGTATCACGGAATTCGGAATATCGAGTCGAGGTATTCTAGAAAGTATTTCGTGTCATTACAATATAGTCATCATTTAACTAAATCATTTTTTTTTTGACTTGATGAAACATCTGAAACTGTGTCTCGAGAACTTTAAAAGAGGCCATGGATTCAATCTTTTGAAAATTCGTTGTTATCAATTTTATCAATAAATCAATTGACTTGATGAACATCGTGAAAACTCGGTTCGACTCCTTTAAGTCGTTGTTTTAAAAGACACTTGAGTGTTGAATGAATCGTTGAAAAGATCCCATGCAACTTTCTTTTGCTTTAGTCTAGAAATAGTTTGCATTTGTTGTATTCTGAATCTGAACACGAATATAAGGGATCTCTCTTTCCATTTTTATCTGTGAGTTGAAGTGAAAAGATGTTGGATCTAAGGGATATGATGTGATTTGAAAGTTGTGGTTATGTAAACAATTCACGTTCACGGGATTTTACACGTCTATGATTAAAACTGATAAATGAATTAACAGGATTTTACAAAATCAATAGAAAACCGTGAATGATTTGCTTCGGAATCAGCGGCCAATGATTTAATTGTATAAAAACAGATAATTTTCTGGCTAGGGTTACAGCAGATTGTTTAAATAGGCTCACCAAACTGAAACGGGCCAAAAAATACAGATGGGCCGTGAGCTAGAACAAAAACAAGTGTAACACAAATTCCAAAAAACTAAAAAATGTCAATAAATCATAGTAAACGAGGGTTTTGGGCCTCGAAAAATCCTTAACCAGCTAAACGCAGTGGTTGAGATTTGGTCGAAAAATCCTGAAACGGACTTACGGATCAAAAGTTATGGCTGTTTTACTGAAACCCTTTTCTTCACACAAAACGCAGTGACACCAAAACGCAGTGGTTGAGATTTGGTCAAAACGCAATGGTCAAAACGCAATGGTCAAAACGCAATGGTCAAAACGCAATGCTCAAAACGCAATGCTCAAAACGCAGTCAATATAATATTCAAAAATATCCAAAACGCAACCATAAAAAAATTTCGAAAAAGGGTTTTGATTATTTTAATATTTTAAAATTTCTTCTAACCAAAACGCAATGATTGCGTTTTGAACCTGTTTAATAAAAAAATCAAAACGCAACAAGAAGAAAATCAAAACGCAACAAGAAGAAAGTCAAAACGCAACAAGAAAAAGTCAAAACGCAACAAGAACTTTTCCAGTTTGTCAAAACGCAACCTAGAAAAATACGACTTTTTCCACCAAAAATCGCCTTATAATCACCCTTTTTGACCTTTTAACTTGATTTCTCTTGCACAATTAGCTACCTTATGCCTAGATCTTGCTTAATAACATAAACATTCACACATCTAAGCACAAAAATTCGGGTTTGATTTTTTTCTATTGACTTATTTTTGACCACGAATTTGATCTTGTTGAACCACACGAATCAACCACGAATCCACACGTAGCTCTGATACCAATTGTAGGATCCCGATAACACTTCACTTCATACAATCGATCACGAAATCGGAACTAGAAATGAGAAAGAGAGAGTTGTTCTAGAGAGAGAAACTAGAGAGAGAAATGAGAGAAAAGAGAAAAGATATTTCTTAGATATTTTGAACAACTTACTTTTCCAAGTGGAAAAGTTCCTTATATACCCCGACACTTAAAAGTGACGCGTGGATATTTAACTAGGACCCGGGCTCGGGTTTTGCTTGGGATTAAACCCAAAACATATACAATATTAGATTAACTATCGAGCCCGATTCCCGATATTATCCTATTACAACATTAACTAATTAAAGACCGAAGCTCCATCGTAGAGTGACCGAACTTCCTTGTTTGACTCAATAAATTGAGGCTAACACGTTCAATGATGAAGAAGAATATGTTGTCGTAAAAGAAGATGAATATAACGATCTTACAATTACAAGTGAAGAGGCGTGCCAAGCTTACCAAGAAATCTTTTGGATGATGGACGAAGGACGGATGGTTACGCGCACTGAGTGAGAAGCTGAAGAAAAGTCTAACTTAAAGACTTCGCTGTAAACAAAAGTACTTCCTGGGAGACAACCCGGAATGTTATTTAATTTTATCGAGTCTGTCTTCCCATACATCAATACGGCGTATCCGCTCCATACCATACGACGTATTGATTGTCTGGACGTTATCAGTCTTTACTTTTATGCACTTTAAAACCTTATGTCATTATTAGAATAAGACGTAATCATGCACATGATTTGGTCGTATTTCAACAGACACCCGATTTTAGATACTTTTTATAGGTTTCTCAATACGGCGTATTCCAGTTTATGGATACGGCGTATCGATCTCCTGTACAGTTTGTTTAGTTTAGTTTAAATTAACCGTAGTTACCAAGATAGGAATGCACATATTTTTCCTATATTTTATAGGACCTCGTATAACACCTCGTGTTTTAGGTCATTGTACGACGTTATGTAATTCACAATTTATTTTTAGGGTTTTACGCGTTTGCTTTTAAATCGTAATCGTTAAGCTAAATCGCGTAAACTAAAAATGATCATTCAATGTAAACGGCATTAAACAATTAAAGGTTACATCAAGAAAGTTTATATGATTATTTAGAGATAATATTATCATTGCACATTTTATTTTTTTGGTTACGATTAAGTGTTTTACGTTCGCGATAAAATACGGTAGGCATCCCGGAAGCACTTTAACTTATCTACGCTTCATCAAATACCCAAAATTTATACCCAATACTTAAAGTATAACACCCTGTGTTTTCAAGTCTTTGACGACGTCAATAAATGTACTATTCATTTTTAGTATTGTACGCGTTTGCTTATAATTTCATGAATTAAGTTTAAATCGCGTAAGCTAAAAATTAGCGTTCAATGTAAACGGGCATCAAACAATTAAATGTTTACATCATTCAAGGGTTATATAATTATTTTAAGAATAATTATTAACTTTGTTCATTTTATTTTTATCGGATACGTAAAGTGTATACGTTTCGCGATAAATTGCGTTTAGGCACTCCCGGAACCACAAAAACTTTCCTACGCTTCAACAAATACCCACTTTTATACCCAATACACAAAATTACATAAATATAACATGTATATCTTTGTTCCACCGAAATTCATGCACTATATACAAATATATACATGGAAAATAAGATAAGGCTTTCAAATTGGTCAAATTCATGCCATACCTCATCATGGCAACACCATTCCCACCTTACCTTGACAAAGAGCCATGCCATGACCATACTTTGAACCATGCTTGGACTTTTGACCAACTTTACATCTTATATACATGCAAGTAACAAGTAAAAGTCTTATACACATCTCACACTTAGGAAAATCAAACCAAAAACTCTCTTTTGGTCTATAGGAGCTCACGGCTCAAACTTGTACCCCAACTAAATCCATACAAATTTTTCTACAATCCATACACTTCTATATACACCTATTCTAAGATATACTAAGGCATTTGCAAGCATTGAATCACCATTTCCAAGTATTTCTCAAGAAAAAGGGAGCTAGGGTTTAATTAAGGAAAGTTAAGGATTTATTTGTGCAAGCTTGGTTTTTGTGGCTAAACAAGGGTTTAGTATTTGTACATCATCATTCTCATTCATCATAAGGTCCATTTAAACTTTTTATGTTGCTATATCATTCATTATTATGCATATGATCATTCTATTTAGCCTATATCACCACTTAAGTTTTTAATCATGAAAATAAAGTTTATACTTAAAATGATTATTTTACACACTTTTATATATGTTGTGTTATTACTTACATTATGTTAAAAAGAGTGAGAAAATATTGTATCAAGTTATTTTAGTGTAAAAATGATCTTGGATTAATTAGGGTTTTTAATAGTTTCATGATATGTTTCAACTTAAAGAAATACCTAAGACATGTTAATGTTAATTATGGACTTTTAATCATACTAATAGAACACTAAAATAAAGTCATATGGAAAGAAATATACTTGTATACACTTGGTTATGTGTAAAAATGATTATTTACAAAACTAGTAAAATAAGTTACTTAAGTAAATATTATGATATTAAGTATTATTAGGGATTTGTTAACCTTGGTAACTAGAACATATGAGGACTACTATGGACAATGGACATTTAATATATGTATGATTTATAATATATATGATATATGAGACTTGGGATAAAATACAAAAGTGGTAAAGTATAAAGAAAAGGTTACAAATGGAGTCAACAAGCTTAAGCAAAGAATCTGTCCAAAATTCGAAATTTTACATATTTATTTTATATTTTTATAAGATAATAAATTTCACGACGATTCCGAAAAGGTAAGAAACTTGTTAAACGGATTAATAACAAAAAGTTTACTAAAAACGAAGTTATACATAATAAACGAATCGTATGTAAATTTTTTATAAAAACCATTTTTATAAAAAAAACACTTTTTTTTTAAACAGCAAGGATGAATATTTTTTAACAAATATACATATTTTTTAGGATCCAAAATGATAAGAATCGTAAATTTTTCATTAATAACGAACTCGAGTTATGAATTTGCAGTTTAACGACAATTAATACTTTTATAAAACTATTTTTATAAAAGTTACTATTCATGACAGAAAGTTTATATATTTGTAAACCTCCATAAAAATATAGAACTTCAAATACGAGAACGTCCTCGATAAATAATCGTTAAAACGCAGCTATAACGAATAAAATACGACATTTACGGTTTTTTACGACAACATATACTAAATTTATACAACCCATGTCTGCATGAACAGTAAAATTACTGATCATCAGGGGAAAATTTTGTAATGAAAATGTCAAATACGATACCCTCTTAATACGAAAAGATGCCATAAGAAACGCAAGATTCGGCTAAAACGCGAAAGTTACGCCAGATTTTTTTTTTTTTTTTTTTTTTTTATTTTTTTTTTTTTTTTATTTTTTTATTTTTTGTTTTGTAGTTTTACTAAACGGTAATTAAAACGTTTTAACATATAATCACAATTTTCCAAAACCATAGTTTGGTGATTGAGCTATATAGAATGTTTATGATGGTTATCAAAGTACTATATTACTAGGGAGTTTCATAATGAGGCCTCTTCGGATGGCGTTTCGACGAGTTGCTGGATTTACGATTTAAAGTGTCCTAACTCCTCGAACGTCATGTCATGACCTCTTTAATTATGATAGCCCGAACGATAGTACGAAGTAACAACTATAAGATTAGATTTAAGTACTTGGTACTTATCCGACCTATGATAATTTAGGTTGCATTCGATCCTTTACGTGACGCTTTATCTGCGGTATTCGGATTATCTGAACTCAAGTGATTCATACCCCACAATTTTAATGATATCAATATTTTAAAATTATGGGGTGAAAACATGCTTTATTTTATAAATTGGACGCAAGTATTGATTACATGTTGCCAAAAGTGCGATAACCCAAGTGAGCCCCTGTATCATCGAACTGTCAATTGCATATATTATTGGGAATTACATTAAGTGAGCGCGAATGTTATTTAAAAGATCTATTCGGAAACCGACCTCCCCGTTTCGGTATTTGCTATCACCAGAACGAACGTTATAGCAGTCGAAATTTAGGAGTGTTTCGGTGACATCTTAATCGGGCACAAAATTGCAAGATATAGTTTAATTGCAAGAATATCGTCGAGCTTCAGTGTCAGAGCTTAGTGTAAATGGTAATCTAGTTTTTGTGAGATCTTGCATGGTTGCATTATCACTAAAAATCTGCGGTCCTGGCATATTATAGATTTATCAAACCTATGAATTCATCACAATTTCGTTGACGTTTTAAGTCAATGTTTCAGGAGATCAATAGCTTGGGATGCCATGAGCATTGGGTTATATTTTGGATTGCACGCTTAAAGATTTAGGTGCATCATATTTGGGGAAATGTATTGTCAACTTTTGTAATATCCGACAATGAACAAGTAAAGCTATATGCTTTTGTATTAAATCTTTTAATTAAATCCAATGTATCATCTTAAACGACTTTTTGTGTCGTTCATATATATCTTGTGCTGTTGATCTTGAAGTAACACGCCCCGGACCCTTATTCCGCTGCGACCCAAATTTGGGGGTGTTACAGATTGGTATCAAGAGCCAAGGTTATAGTGAACCAGGTCAAATGTTTTTGCTGGACTATAACCATTTTCAAATAACGAATTTATACAACGGGGTTGTACACGGGACATACATATGTGCATACATTCATGCATACACTATTTGTTGCATTAGTGGGACTTGATGCATTCATAATGGATATACGTGGTTATAATATATTACGTATATTACAATAAGAGCCTTATATAATATACTCATATAAGTTATTTCTGCTGGTCACAGTAGTCATGTCGGCCGATTCCGCGGTTACCTATACGTCTGTTCACTCTGAGGCACGATCTTGGAGTATTCCATCTGAGGATCCTTACGAGGAGGCTGCCCAACAGTTGTTCGAGCAGGCACCACGTTCTCCAGGGTATGTACCTGAGAACCATATACCAGTGTACATTCCTGAGCCTGAGCATCCTGAGGAGTTAGTACCAGCTGAGGATGAGGCACCTATACCTCTATTACCACCATCCTTTCTAGCTCCACGGATTCGACCTCTTAGTCCTAGAGCACTCGAGGTTGAGATGAGAGATGTAGCATCAGCCTACTATCATTCAGTACACCCATCAGGGACCCCACAGTTGTTACCTATCCCTCTACCTGCACCATCTAGTAGCCGCAGAGCTGATGTTCCCGAGGCTGATGCACCGCCTCGGAAGAGACTACTACTTACCACTCCCAGACCTGGGTGTGAGATTGGAGAGAGTTCTGCTGCTCTCTGCAACAGGGGGGGGACCAGGACCCACTATAGAGACCAACTCCTAGATACTGAGAGGAGGATGATGACCGCCCTAGAGTTGGTCAATAGGAGGGTCAGTTACCAGGTAGATGTTTGCACTATGGAGAGTTCAGAGTTTTGCACACGACAGCACATGCCAAAAGGTCTTCACTGTGAGAGCTGAGATTGAGATTTTGAGGAGAGAGAGACTTGCCTACGAGCAGGAGAGTATTCAGAGCCGTCAGGATTTGGCTAGATCTGAGGCTTACAGCAGGACCTTAGAGGCACGGATTACATTGTTAGAGACTGAGGCACGTCGCCACGAGTGGCAGCGTCAGGCTGCAGATGATCTTGCTGTTCAGCATATCATGCGTACCCAGGCCCTGGAGGCTGGAGCATGCGTTGACACATTGGAGGACACTGGTAGCAGTTCCTAGACTTTGGTTATGATTGTAGCTACTATGCAGTCTGTTAAGTTTTTATGGGTTACTCCCAGCTAGCAGGCGGTATAGATCTTTTGTTTTGGTTAGCTATCCTGTATAGATCTTTTATTTCTGATTAGCTATCCTGTATAGCCTACTAAGTATTACGGGTAACTCCCGGCTAGTAGGGCTCTATGTTGATTTTCATTTTGTAACCTAGCGATAGGGAATCATTATGTACCAAACAGATCATGTATATTTCCAGATTATATATGGAATGGATGTATTATGTTATGTCGATCTTGTGTTGGTTGTATGTTTCACTGTGTGATGTGATCTTATTTTATTTATGATGCATATGTTATGTCACGTTATGATGGTATTAAAATCTAACGGGTATTGTATTTTCTTGTGATTGAAGAAAATGGCACCAAAGAGAACCACAAGGTCAACTCCAGTCACACCAACCCCAAATGCAACACCCACCACAACTGTTACTGAGGCACAACTTCAGGCCTTAATTGACCAAGGAGTTGCTGCTGCAATGGCTGAAGCAGAAGCAAGCAGGGTTAGGAATGGCTATAACAGCAATGGTTCAGGACCAAGGCCAGCACAAACTGCTCGCGAATGCTCTTACTCTGAATTCTTGAAATGCAAACCTTTGGACTTCAAAGGCACTGAGGGAGTTGTCGGACTCACTCGATGGTTTGAGAAAATGGAGTCTGTGTTTAGCATTAGCAATGAGCAATTAAGAAAATTACCAAGTTACCCTTGATAAAATTCACTCTCAAATTATATAATATAGATATTGAAATAATTACGTATATTTAAGAACCGGGTAAGTATGTCGTCACCTCGGGTCGTTTTACCAATTGTACTCTTTGCATGGAACCTCGCAGTTTAAGTTAGGATCTTGAGTTTGAAATAAGTAAAGAGATATTTTTGAATTTCATTATACTTACTCAAGTTGAATTCGTGCACAATTCAACAACTAAATTAACAATTTAAAACTAATTACTGAAAGTAAATAAAATGCGACATTAAGAAATAACAAATGCAAGATTTAAAGAGTATCTTAGAAATGTGTGTTGTAAAACTAGATCCTAAAACCGTGATATTAATGCTAAAGAAAATTTTTAGAGCAGAAAGAAAACCTATTGTTTTAAGGGTACTTTTCGGATTTTTTATTGAATTAAATACTATTTTAATCTAGATTAAATGCTCTAGAAATTAAATTGATAAAAATTAAGCAAAATCTACTGTTTTAAAACGATTAATTCTAAAACTTAGTCTTAAGAGAATAGATGAGAAAACAAATTTTTTGGATATTTGACTAATTCGTTTATATATTTATCGATTTAACAATTTAAAATTAAAAATATTTTTTAAAAGCTTTTCGGATTTTTTATGAATTAAATACTATTTAATCTAGATTAAATTCTAAAAATAGAAATTAAATTGATAAAAATTAAGAAAAATACTTTTTAAACTGAATTAATTCTAAATTACTTAAAAAGATGAGAAAAACAATTTTTTTATTTACTAATTTTTTTATATTTAAAAGATTAAAATTTAAAGTTAAAGTTGAAAATTAAAAACTAAAGGTTTGAAAATTAAATTTTTAAAAATATAAAACTTAAACTCAAACCAAACAAACACATGGGTTAAAAGTGACAAAAGAGAAAGATAAGGGTAGGCGGCCAAACATTAATTTTTTATAAAAAAAACACAAAGTTTGATCTATTGACAGAATTAGTCCCTTAACCTAGGGACTTAACAAGACTAAACTGTTTAAACTAACGAAGGACTTACTATGAAAATTAAAAGGACTAACTGTGATACTAGCAAGGACTAACTGAGAAAATTTCCAACTAACAGAAACTTTAAAGATGGACAAAACAGGCCCCTGCAACCTCTAAAATTTAACAACCAGCATCCTTTTTTTATATAAAACAGCTTATTAACTTTTTAAGAAGCTAAAACTTAACTCAATCTTATTTGAGATAAGCTGAATAAGCTTATTAGCTTATAAGCCTTAGCAACTCAATATTCTACCTCTTAAACTAAATAAGCAAAGCAAAT
>BQNB010060957.1:0-36703 GCA_026074375.1 Tanacetum coccineum
AAGAAAATAATAGATTAGGTTGCCCCCAATAAGAACTTGTTTTTGTTCGAGTCACGAGCCTGACTCTACGTTTATTTGACGCGTAAAAGGTGGGTCTCCCTTACACTTACCATTAAGTGTGGGTGATATACACACCAGTTCGATGGAAGTATAGATTGGGTAAAGGTTGAGGCTCCGGTTCATCAACACTAGGAAACTCCCTAGAACTAGGAAAGAGGTCATGACTACAAGTATTCAAGCCTAAGTCCTCTAGTTTCGTGTGGTCTAAAGGTTTCACCTCCATTGGGATTTTTATAGTCTCTTCTACTTCTTCTGGTTAAGTCACGGGCAGTGTGTATACCTCAAATGATGGGAGGACTTATGGGGTACTTTGTGGGCTTGGATTATCCACCTTATCCTCCATATCACCTATAGGCTCATCATATGCATCTAACCATGACATGCACTTAGGTATCATAACTCTAACCACCTCATGATTAACTAATTGAGCCTTCAAGTTTGCTATTGTTTGATTAGAAATATTGCTAGTTGGGTTCTTCCACTATTTATCGCATTGGGCATAATCCTCAATGGTTTCCCATGCTTCTTCAGCACTTAATCTCCTAAGGTTCCCACCTGATGCATAGTTAATGTCTATTTTGGTATATCTATCGACATGATCAAAAAAGAATTGAGCCAGGGACCATAAATTGAGGCCATGATGAGGGAATCTTTGGATTAGGTTTTTAAAACAAGTCCACGCATCGTAGAGAGATTCATCTTGATGTTGTTGGAACATCAAGGTGTTATTTTAGAATGGGAAGGTTATGTTTCGTGGTGGGTTTTGAAAAGGGTTAGTTGGTGGTCTTTCATACATCATGATGGTGAACGAAAGATTGATTTACAAAACAAAGGGAACAAAGAGAGGATAAACTAAAAGAAAGCTAATTGACAGAAATTAAATCTCACTTGATAGGAATCTTGTGAGTAGACCTAAGCTAGATAGAATTCGAAACCTACACTATTCCCCGGCAGCGACGCCAAAAACTTGATGTGAGGGTCTCGTAAAGACTTCACAGGAAGTTTTACAACTCCCTAGGTAGTGTACCTAATCGTTGCAGTGTAGTATAGGCAAGACTCGAGGGTTGTTATCGTTCTCTAGGGGAATAGCATTGTGAAGGCCGGATCAAATGTTCACAAAGGTCTAAGGGTTGAAGGAATATTATTTTTGTGTTTTTATATTTTATGAAAGCAAGTAAAATTCTGGTTTTAGAGAGGTTTTGGTTTTAAGCTAATTAAACTAATAAACTAAATAACAATTATACAATGAAGCGTATTCACCTGGGATGCACTACTCCTTGCTAGCTATCCAATTCTACCTATTGCCTTGTCACACTTGAGATGTAATGTGTAAGTATTTCCTATTTCATGAACGAATTACACGAACCCGCCGTCTATGTAATATTTCGTTAGGGCAACGCACAAGTAAGGTAGTATGAAGACTATTACAAGGCCCCTAAGAGTACATTACATGCATTAAAACACTTAAAAGGGATCAACCATATTAGGGGTAAGGTAGTATAAGGACTGTTACCGATGGTATCCTTTCTACACACTCGCGTTTCCCTATATGTCTATGCCAATTTAATATCTTATGGCTAGTTTTCTAAAGCCTAACACTCACATTCATCAACAAGAAGCAACATCAAAAGGATCTACAACCTAAGTTTCATGCAATCATAAGTAAATACAAAGGAGGGTTTAGCCTATCATGTTAAAAAGAAAGCAAGAACGTAGATCAATCACACAACACATAGACATATTGAATGATTAATGATAAATAATCTTACTTGATTAAAACATGGATTAAAGGTAGTTACAATAGGGTTTTGAGGCCCTAAAAACAACCTTAAAAGCTGTTGAAATGACTAGGATTCGTCTCTCTAAAACTATACAAAGTTACACACACTTAAAACCCTAATTTTGGTTTAATATATATAGTAAAATTGTTGCGAAGGCGTCGCTTTGAAGTCCTGACGCCGTCGCCACATAGATGATTCTAGATCCTCTTTAAGTCAGCCACGTCCTGACACCGTCGCTAGATTCCTGACGCCGTCATTAGATAGATCACGACGGCGTCGCTTTATGCCTGCGACGTCGTCTCCACGCAATGTATGTATACATCTTCAAGAGATTTGGTGTAGGTCCGTAATCTTATCCGTTACATACTAAATGAGCCCAAGTCACGTGTATTTCCTCCAAATGTCATCCAAGTGCTAAAAACCTAAAAACAAATGATTAAGCACATAACCTGGGCATATTTGCATGATTTAGGGGATTAAGTGACCCCAAAATAGTGTATAAAATGACACCTCATCAGACGGTATCTTCTCTTATCAATCTAAATATATTAAAGAAATGCTTAAGAAAATTAGCATAGAAGATTCTAAACCAATGAAAACCCCCATGTCCTCGGATACTAAACTCATGAAAGACGAAGAGTGTGAGTCGGTAGATAGTACCAAGTATCGAGGCATGATAGGTAGTTTACTCTACCTAACGTCAAGTTGGCCCAATAACATGTTTAGTGTCTGCCTTTGTGCACACTTCCAAAAGGATCCCAAAACCTCTCATCTTGAAGCGGTTAAGCGTATCTTCCGATACATTAAAGGCACTACACACTTAGGATTATGGCATCCTAAGGGGACCGACATAGAAACAGTAGTATATGCCGACTCTGATCATGCGGGAGATTATGTGGACAGAAAGAGCACTAGTGGTATTTGTATGTTTGTAGGATGAAACAACATCTTGGTTCTCGAAGAAATAAACCGCTCTTGCTATATCTACTATCGAAGCCAAATACGTAAGTGCCGGAAAGGCATGTCAACAAGCACTATAGATGAAACAAGCTCTTATCTACTATGACATACGACTCGACGATGTCCCAATCATGTGCGACAATAAAGGCGCGATTGACCTTAGCAAAAACCCAGTGCAACACTCTCGAACTAAACACATCGAAATTCGTCACCACTTTCTTCGTGATAATGTCCAGAAAGGACATATCTCTATCGAAAAAGTGTCATCCGTCAACAATATCATCGACATTCTCACTAAACCCCTTAAACGTGAATCATTTAACTGTCTACGTCTTGGTTTAGGAATGATGGAACACATTCCATAAATCGTTCTTCTTTTCTTCTGTCTCGATTCTAGTCCGTGTTCCACTCCATGTCATGACAACTTAATTACTTCATCCAAAGTACTTTAAGCATTTTAATTCACAAAATGCAAATTAAAACGTCACTCCTTTCATGAAGTTTTTGTCAAAATTCGAGTCAAAAACCAACTGCTGATGGCGGCCCCCATATCTAGGGTGACCCCCTAATTTATTTAGGCGGCCCCCAGAGTGATATGGGACCGCCACGGGAGAACACTTATGTCTGTCACACTCATTTGTTGAACACAAAAACAAACACCCCCTTCCTCTAAAACCTGCAGCGACGAGACTACCCAAAAACCTACCAAACCTTAAAATCAACCACTAAAACACAAAGTGAAGATCAAATCAACACCAATAATCAATCCTAACGTCATAAAGATCATCAATTGTAAGTCATTTCATCTATTTTCTTTCCAATTTGTGTCTAGGGTTCATATTGAACAAAAAATCAAAATTGGGGATTTTCATTTTTCTTTTGTTTGTGTGCAATTAGGACTATAATAACACAATGTATAACTAATATGCTTCTCGTAGACATAAGATTTGCGTAATTGAATGTGTTTGTCAAAGTTTTTCATTCGCACAAAAACCCTAATTTTCTTTCAAAATCACTCATGTTAGGAACACCATAAAATTGTTTTAATGCATTGTTAATACATCCTAAAAACGTTTTTGCATACATGCATAATGATCTCATGAACAAAATTCAAAATACATAATTAATATGTATTTTTCGACATGTTTGGATGAGAAAATTTGAATTAAAGAGCGTTTGGGTTAACTCATAGGTTTTGTTTTAGAGTCAAGTTAACCGTTACTCCACATTGTTTCATATAGGCACACACTGGGCAATAATTCATAATTAACATTACAAGCACATAATAATAAAATCTTGAATAATATTTTGATATAGGTGACAATGCCTTGCAAAACATCGGATGATCACAAAAGCACTAGAAGTTACATTCCAAAAATGCCCGTTGAATATAATGAACCACTAAAACGTACCTTTGAATTCTTTGAAAATTAATACATTCATAATGGGCGGGTAGTTGATCCGAGCTTTGACAATTTGGTCTATGTTAGGTCCATGTTTAGTGATATTGGGTTTGAGTGTCTTCTCGAAATTAATGAACAAATCGTTCCTCATTTCATTATTGAGTTTTACGGTCAATACCATATCAACTACGATTCGGTTGGTCAAATGTTTTTCGAGTTTGTTATTCAAAATCAACTCTTTTCATTTACTCTCAAAAAATTCGGTCAAATCCTTGGTATCCCTTACGAAGGTTATTGTTCTTTTTCGGACAAGTGGTCACTTGACGACTTGCCATATAGTGTTCCAACGGGTGGTCCTTATCAAACCAATCCTTCTTCTCCCGATGACATTAAACTCCTTGTTCAAATCGAAAGACGGGGTGTTGTCACTCGTATTCGTCATGAGCAAGAGATTGTAGTCGAGGACAATCAAATCTTAACTCGTGAAATCACTGACGTTATGAAGACATAGGTCGACATAATTTGGGAAAATGTCTTTTGTCTTGGTGGAAACCAAGATCATGTCCCCGTGTGTCTGTGTCATATGCTCTTTTGTATTGCTACCTCCACACAACATAATCTTGCTTACTTCATTGCTAAACGAATGGAGTTTGTCACCAAACAAGCTTGGTTAATCCTACCCTATGATATGTTATTAACTCGCATGTTTGACCATGTCATGTCTGAAAATCCTGAGTTGTCAAACCATCTTTATATCTTGTACGATCGTGTCATGTATCCTCTTGCCGCTCAACAAGAGCGTAAGACTCGAAAGGATTATGGCACGAGAAGAGGAAGTTCATCCACTTCTTCCTCATCCGCCTTCGGTCAACTATCATCCTCTCATCTCAACGATGATGATAATGATGGAAATGATGAAGGGGCCTCGCGTGCAAGTACTCCTTCCCCCACTTGTTTTGTCAACTCATTGACAAATGAGGTTCCTCAAGTCTTTTCAAACCCACCAAATATTGACCAAAACATAGAACCTTTCTATACACGTCAAACCGAAATACTAAACCGTCAAGTTCAATTGCGAGATGAGCAACGTAGTGGAATAATGTCAATCGGGAAAAGTCTCAGGAATCTGTTGAAGGGAAAGAATAAGAAGTGAACAATTCAGATAATTGATATAAGACAATCTATTCATATTTACTACTTTGTTATATTTCTTGGTACTTACTATTAGTATCTATGCTTTGATATTGTAACTTATGCTATTTGGTAGGATTTTTAGAAGTTAGTTTGGACAACGTAATTTGCCTTGGATGATCATTCCATTTTATTATCCCAAACTGATTTGCATGACTTTGACACTCTATGCTATTTATATTATATTATGCATGCTTATTTGTTTCATAGTCATATGCCTATAATTGCTTCCCAAGTAGTATAGCTAGCTTTTAAATTTCAAAATCTAGGAAGTAATAGATGATTCTTGAGGTAATAGATTTGACTTCAAAAGAATTTCCAGGATAGCATGATTTTGCATAGGTTTGAAGGTCTAGAAACCTGGGAAAAATATTTGTTTTTCTAGAAAACGGCCCCTATAAATATTGGGCGGCCCCCATATATATCCGGGACCACCAATATATTTATGGGACCACCATTAGGCATCATGAGATTTTTACTGTGTCTTTCCTAATTTTCTATGCAGTTGACTATCCACTCTATAACTCAGCTACTTTCTTGCATTTTGTTAAACACTTTTTGGAATCAAATTTTCACCTTCCCATGCCTTACTTCTTTAATCCACTGCCTTCAAAATAAATAGTCATCACCTTCACTGTCTTCATCATCTTCACATTCATCTTCTTCACTTCTCTTCTACTTCCATAGCATCCACACAAGCCTCCTCTTCTAACCCCTCTAAGAAAATCAGACTCACCATTATTCCACCAAAACAACTCCTTGTGGACCTATCTAGTGAAGAAGATGACACTACTACACCTTCTCCCGTAACAAAATCCTCCTCTCTATTTCCACCAAATGCACCATCAAAAACTCCATCAACCAAAGATACATCATCTACCTTTGGCACTACCTCTGCCTCATTTGAGTCAAAACCTCAATCTTCACCTCCTTCCTCTAATGACACACTGATTCGATGATAATTTATATATATACTATTATATTTTATATATATATATTTATATATATATATATATAATATATATATATATTAATATATATTTATTATATATAATATATAAGCAAACACTCAACCAATTACCTTTGCACAAGGAATGGTTAAAGTTCACTAAATAAAATATATATGTAACCGGAAGTATGAGTTCCCGGGTCGTTATGTCCCAACGAGGCTTAAATGGAAAATCGAATGACGGATTGATGATTGATGTTTGAATATGACAAGGGTATGATTGGTTTTCTATTTCTACAAGTTAAATATGCCAAAACGATTAAATAAAACCTAAAAATGAAAGCTATATAACTTAAAACCTAAAACGGGCACAAAAAACGAGGGCTAAAAACCTAAATTTTGCAAATTAAACCCTAAAACAAATTTAAAAGCTAAAATAGATTCTAAATGACAAATAACGAAGTTTAAAAAAAACTAGACTAAAAACGGAGGTCGTTTGACCCAAAAACGAGTCAAGACAAGAACGGGAACGAATCCCGTTCTTTAAAAAGTAAATTTTTGAAAAAATGAACCTACAAAACTTTTAACATTTTTCCTAAAAAAAATATGAAAAAAGAAAATTTTAGAAAAAAGATTTATATTTTTCTGATTAATATTTTATTTTTTATGATTTTTTTAAGATTTAAATGATTAAAAACTATAAAAATAATCCTAGAGCTAAAAATATTAATCTAAATTTTTTTATAAAAATTACACTAAGTGGAGAAAAAGTGTTGAAATTTAACAAAATTAAAACCCCCAAATTCTATCTAATGGTTGAAGCTTAATTAAACTAATTAAAACTAAACCTAACTAATAATTAAACTAAAACTAACAAGGACTAACAATGGACTAACGACAGGGACTATTTGTGACAAAAGACCAAAATAAATTCTTTTTTTCCTACCCTGAACCCAAATCCCGATTTTAGTCCAAGTCCCCAAAAAGTGCTGATTTTAAAAAGTCGTTTTTAGCCAAAACGCAAAACACGAAAGTTGTTCACAACATGTTTTTAAGCAACTTTAATAAAGACACCTTGCGAAAATAAGCACTTTATAAGCTCCAAAAAGCCAATTAAGCTGCTGATTGCAGAAAGTTGCTTAAATTTTTGGTTTTTGGTATTTTGGACACTACAAACTCAAAATAAGCTCAAATTCAAAAAGGAGAGATGTTTTGGAAAGCTTATATGTTGCTTAATCTGATTCCAAAAAGCTTTTTCAACCAAACACAACTTAACTTAACTCAATTTGCATCAAAAAGTAGTAAACTCTAACTTTTTCTTAAATAAGCCAAATTCAAAATAAGCTAAAATCACCCCCCCACCCCCAAAAATAATCCAAAATGAAAAGAGGGCTTTTGAATAAGCCACTAAAGGAGTCTTATTAAGCCCACCTATTCACTTTTTTAAATAAGCCACTGAAATAAGCACAATAAGCACAAATGACTACACTACTATTTTTTAAAATTACTTTAAAAAGGCGAGTAAGTTGAAATAAGCTCCACTAAAGACAGTAAACGAAAATGGGCTTAATCTATTCTAAAAAGCTAAGCAAATCTTAAATAAGCAGAAGTAATAAGCTAATAAGCAAAAAATGGAACAACAGTACTAACAGTATTAACTACCGGTACTAACTTGGAGTTAGTACCGCTAGCTTTAAAATCCCCAAAAGAGAACTAGCGGTACTAACTTGGAGCTAGTACTGCTTGTTCTAAAAACCTCTTAAAGTTTTCAAAAGTTATTTTATTCAAGCTGATTTGATCCTAATTTGTTAAAAACAGATTATCAAATGACAACTTAAGGTACTTATGAGCAGATTTCAATCAGTGATAAGCACTTAAATAAGCTAAATTAATCTAACAGTATTAACTACACATGCTACCAGTACTAACTAGGAAAGTTGCACAAATCATTTTTGAACTGAAATCTAAGCAGGATAAGCACTAAACAACATAATAAAGCATAAATAAGCAAATATAAGTAACAAATAAGCTCTATAAGCAGTTCTACAGTAAGTAAGAAAATCGAGAAAAAGAGAGACTTACAACACCCTTGCTTAAACAGGGCTGCTTAAGCTTTTACAAGCTGATCTACAAGCTCTAGCTTGTCAAAGACAAGCTAGTAATGTCCATAAGCACATCCTTTGTTTGCTTATCATCCAAAAAAGTAAGCTGTGGTATTTTTGGGTGAATTTTTTTTTTTCCTCCTTAACCTACTAACCTTTATTAAGTTACTTAGTGAAAACAGCTTATCATTAAGCTATATTGAAAGCTTTTAAAACACAATTAAGCACTGGTTAATAACTTGAGAACTTAGAATTCAACAATTGGATTTTAACTTAAAAAATAATTCATTGCTCATTAATTCTTAAAAATAATACAAAGCTGAAAGAAACAGTTGCAAATCATCTTTAAAAGACTAAATGACTTAATTTAAAATACAATTAAACTACAATAAGCTAGAATTGCCTTTTTGCTTACAAAATGTCTATTTATACAGTTACATCATCCTTGGTCTTCCCGGTTTGTGCGTATTCTTTTGTGAGACAAAAACCACAATGTGTTTGTTGTGTGAGAGCATTCTTAGACCAAATCCCAGCCCTTAATCTTTTTCCAAGTCATCTCCATCATTGAAATTTATTGATTATTGAAAAAGTTAAGGATTGCCAGCATGTAAAGTGGTTTAGGGGTTTAGTGGAGGTGAGGGGAATGTTTATCCAGGGTTTGATGAATGTTTAGGGTATAAGGGGGAAAGAAACCCGCGAGTAAAATGGGGCTTTGGAGCTTTTGGAGGGAAAAAAAAAAAAAGGGTTGTATCTGGTTTGGGGGGTTGATAGGGTAAAACTTTTGTAGACTGTGGCAAAATTTAGGTCCCTCACCATGATATCCTTTTATTGCAAATTTCGTCCCTTGTGTTTTTTATAGTTTAGACCATTTGAAAACACACCCCTCAACTCCATATGACTTCCTTTTGCAAACTTCAGTCCCCTTGTAATAATACAAGTATGGAGACATAGGCAAAATTATCCCGGTTTTAGTAGCATTTTTCCAATAATGTCAAGGATAAGTCCCCCTGCTTTTATCCTTATGCACAATAACTTTGGGAATTGAAATTTGGGCCGGGCGTGGCCTAAGTTATATTTCTTCTGATTTTGACTTCCTCTTGACTTTGACTTTGACTGTTTGACTTTTTGACTTGATTGACTTTTTGGCTTCGATTTGGCTTCGATTTGGCTTCGTCTTTTCACACTTTTCCATTCCGTGCCCAGTTTTGTCGTTTTTGGCTTTGTTTTTCGTCCTTTTCTGAATATCCGTTTCCTGCACAATACAAATGCAAAACAAACATATATTTAGCAGTTTTTGTCTGTTTTTGGTCATTTAAGTCTGTTTTTAATGGAAAAATGTATGTGTAATTAAGCACATACCAAAATCCCCCATACTAAGGTATTGCCGTGTCCTCACGCAATGTTATGAAGTAAACATTTACGAAAACTAAGAATCTCGATCCCCTTCGACTAATAACCTCGAAAAGTAGCTAAGTGTTCGTCAAGGGAAATAAAGAATCAATAGTTCCGACAAGTCCCGTTTTCACCATTTTTTTTATGTACACTAATTAGCCCTAATATTTTTGGATTTTTCCTTTTTTCTTTTCTCGACTACCTGTTTGACTTTCTTTATTATATCAACATTGGGATCATAGAAATGAGAACGCCCAAGAATGAACTACGGATGTCCCCGTAGAAGATAAATTTCATTGTCCCCACCACCCGATTTTCACAATTCCCCAAGCTAAGCGTAAAAACGAAATCACGTTAAGTACAAGTACATATGCTAACACTAGAAGCATATAAACTATGACGTGTCAACTTTTGTGATCCCAACCAATATTCAATTTGAGTGATTATGCTTTAAATTTAAGTTATATTTAGATCGACAATTTAGAAAGTAGACAGTTTGTGTGTATAACGACATTTTCTGAAGAATCTTGGGAAAGTACAGATCACCCACCAACAGCATATTCCCTCGTATAGATCTCCCATGCCAGAGTTTTCGACTTAGTTATCAGGTTTGAGACTCCCACAGGAGAAGTTTCCCGCAATGTATTAGCGGAATACTCCACCCTTTTTAGGCCGAATTTTCTTAGATTTACCGCTAAATAAACAATACTTCTCAAAGCACGCAAACATCAAAAAAATTTAATGATCTCATTGGTGAGACTATTCCATGTAACGACCTTTCTTCTCGGAACGTCCCAGCCTCATCAGCTAAGTGCCCAGGTTTTTGACACCCCACGGAGAATACTTAATCGAAATAATCTACCGACGGCAACCAACAACTTTTGAAGTCTTAAAGCAAGTTATTCTTAGTTCAAAATTATACTTGAGTTTAGAAAAAGAAATCTTAACCATTAAATTTTCATTTATTGCTATATACATACTATAATACCGTCATCATTTACATGACTAGAACATCGGCCACGCCTCCGACAAGATGTAGTGACTTAGTCTGACGACGGTTTCTTGTTGATAACACCTACAGATTTATTATCTCACTATGGGCCTTGTTTTGAAGACTGCAACATCGGTTGTGAGCCGGCAAGATGCAGCAAACCTTTATCAGCCCACAGTTTATATTATTTATTTTTTTTTCATCATTTTTTTTTCATTTTTTTGCAACATATTTTCCGTAATAGAGAAAATTTTCGTTTTAGAAACTCAAGTATAAAGCTAAACTAAGATGAATATTTTCGTTTCCGAAAGAGCTTCTTTTTAGAAAATGTCGGTTTAAAGTTAAAGCAAACTTAAGCACGTTTATTAGTCAGGTTAAGAGCTTCCGGGAGAAAAAGCGACAAGTTACACTTATCAGCTTTTAAGATTTCCAAATAATCCTTGCTTAGCATCCTACTTGTAAATAATACTATCATTTTTCAATAAAAGGATCCGCGAATGCTTAGCCTAATAAACTTTCGTTTATTAAATGGTTAAGGGACAAAGCTAGGGCTCAACACGCCCGATCGAGTCAAAATTTATTCTCATTCTACCCATTAGGAAAGTCAAAACTGTGACAAAACACTTATTTTATTTTTGAAAATTTTTAAATTTTTTCATTTTTTTGGTATTTTTGCAAAAATTTTGGTGGTAAAAACGGGATTACGTGACAACAACGGCTGCAGGCAACAATCAAATCGAAGATCCCCCCATACTAGAACTAAACATCGTCCTCGATGTTTTAAAAGGGGTACCTACGTAAATCTAAGGCCGTTTATTAAGTGTGCCAAAAGATAAAACGTTAGTCGATTAGATTTGGATATTGGATTCCCAAAATGAAGCTGAGGATGTGAAGCTCGAGTGATCGGAGGACAAAACCGCGAGCACGAGAGTCATCACAATCCGGGCAATCCTGGACAATAAACCACAAAACACACAAACACGAATAATGAAAGAGGCGAGCCTCATCACAACACAAAACACTTATTAGCATAAAGAAAGAAGACAAACTGGATAAGCATGGGTTGCCACCCACGAAGCGCCTTGTTTTTGTTAACCGAGTCCAAGCTCGACTCGACCCTGAATTCATTGGTCCATGGGGGAGCAAGTAGAAGATAAAATCATCATCAGACTTTCATTCAAGCGGTTTGGATAAACATTGAATTTCATGAAAGTTCCGCTCCGATGAGATACATCCGGCATAAAAGAATGATACATTGAGATGCCGCGAAGAGAGAATATTGGTCATCCTCTAATGGTACATTCACATTAGTCGTAGATACATTCTTATGAATCACGGGGTTAATAGAAGTCAAATCTCCCGGATCGGGCTCAATCTTAAATTTGAAACATTCAAGATTCGAAAGAGACATGATGTGAGTGAGTTCATTGGCGAACTCCTCGTGATAAAGGTCACTCCTATCCGCAGGAGGAAAATGATCATTCGAAAGATCAAAGATAAACGAATCATATTGAGAAAAATCAACATGAGTAGTGGTACTGCCACTACTCTTTTCTTTAAAACGATCATTATCAATGTAGAAAGCTTTATAATCAGGAAGAGATAACTCAGAATGAGTAGTGGAACTGCCACTACTAATCTCCTCTAGATTAAAGCGAAAAGTTTCAGATTCGGGAATAGAATTATCAAAGGTGTTAGTCTCCTCCAAGAAAAGATTAGAAAATGTGGAGGTAGACTTGGTCACAACATCGGAAGATGGAGTGGGATTATCTCTTAATGCATCGATCTTAGCAATAAGAAGATTGACATTCAACAATTTTTCACGAAGGGTATCGTCTTTGATTGTTAAAAGAATATCATCATCAATCCTTCCAACTTCCGGGACAATAATCTCCACCACCTCTAAGCTGACGATCTCAACATCGGGAGGTGATGCATCGACATAATCGATGTTCTCACCGTAGGAAGAATCGTCATCACTTGAAGAATTATCATCGTCGGAATTGACAACAATCTCATAATGTTCATTGAGAGCATTAAGAGGGGTGGTATTTTCACAAAGAGGCACATCACACATTTTGTCGGGAATACCCTCGGACTCACTTGGGATTGGGACAAGGTCCTCAACACTAGACTTTATTACTTCGTCCGATTCCGTTGCCGGAACAGTGTCGAGATGCTCGTCCCCCATACTTAGAGAGTTATCGGGTTCCTTGATTGGTAAAACGGGTGTGATTGCAATGGTGTCGTCTTCGTCATCATCATAGCAAATGGGTTCTTTGCATCCAAGGGTTGCATCATACCATTAAAAATTAATTAGAATAATTTATATTTTCTGATTAGTGGTTAAGCAAATACTGTTGCGGCAATAATAGGGGGAATTTGATCCAAGAAGTGCTTTTAGACTTATGCAGTGATTCATGGTATGAAAAAGAAATCTCAACTGGGGTGAAAACAGAGCTTTGTTAAAAGTTAAAACAGTTAGGTCCCCTCCTCATTCCCCATAGGGTGAAAGACATCAAATTAGACTGATTTGGGTGCAAAGAATCTTATCCCATTAGCATCATCAAAAAGAAGAACAATTCGTATGATGCCTCTGATTAGGACACATGTTGGCCAGCTTCTTTGGCTGTTTATACTAACATTGTGATTATTTTAGATTAGCAGACTTCCAAAACTGTTCAACATATGTAGTAGAGTTACAGAGACATTACAGTAAGAGCTTTGTGACTGGAGCTTGGTAAGAAAGCTGATAATCTCATGAAACTCTGTATTCACATCTGTCTTTCCAAGTATGCGAGCCATGTTGTGTTTAGGGCATGATTCCAAGGATAGCCATACTGATTAATTGATGAGCGTCGATGAGTACCAAAGATTAGGGTTTGATGTAGATAAAAAGCGATTAAGAGAGTTACGTGAGTAACTGTGCAATTGTGATGGTTTTTATATAGGTTTAACAAACCCAAAATCAAGAAAATGTTTTAATTTACACTTAGACCCTTGGCGGATTTTTCCAACTGTCTTTATATTGGTACTATCTTTGCCCAAAAGGTATTAATTTGCACTGTCGGTACAACTTATGTGCAACCAAGAATGAAACAAGTCTGGAAAACAACAGTTCTTCACGTACATCTATATATCTCTTTCCAATGACTCTCTAACCAAATAACTCATGAAATTCATCATTTGGTAAGATTATTTTACACACTGAACACTTCATACAAACTGTACAACAAATCATATTGCCTCCCCTTAGCTAATGCAGTTTATGGATTGATCATCCCAATAGTAACTACCAAGAACTAGAACCTGTTAACATCAAATGCCTTGGTTAGAAGATCAGCAACATTGTCATCAGTGTGTATCTTTAGCACCTGGATAAGTTTCTTCTCATAAGCATCCCTAATGAAGTGGTGCCTAATTGCAATATGCTTTGTTTTGGAGTGAAATACTAGATTCTTTACAATGCATATAGTACTCTCATTATCAATGTAGATCTTTGTGTTCATGAAATTGAACCCATAGTCTAACATTTGATTTTGAATCCACAAAACTTGCCCACAGCAATTTGCAGCAGCAACATATTCTGCCTCTGTAGTAGAAGTAGCCACAATTGTCTGCTTTTTCAGTGCCTTTGAAATAAGTCTCTTGCCAAGAAATTGCAACCTCTGTTGTGGATTTTCCAGTCAGATTTGATCCAGCATAGTCACTATCATGAGTAGGCTTATAGGTTAAATGATGACACTCTAGGATACAATGGCCCAGTTTAGAATTTGCCTTTTTAGATACTAACAGATTATCTTACAACATTTAGATGGGAGGTTTTGGAGTGACCTGAAAACTAGAACAGCACAGACTGCGAACATAATATCAGGCCTAGAAGCAGTCAAGTACATTAAAGAGCCATCATGGATCTTAAGATGTACATCACCATCACTAGTCTTCCTCAATCCTTGACTAAAGGCTTCTGGGTCTCAACGGGTGTACTAGCAGTCTTTACACTGGCAAAATCAAACTTCTTCAGGATTTCTGCAACATACTTATCCTGACTTATAAAAATACCATCTTCTTTCTATTTGACTTGTAATCCAAGAAAGAAAGTGAGCTCTCCCATAGAACTCATCTAAAATTATCATATCAATGCCTCAAATCATCAACCGGATCTCTTTGTAGAACCACAAATAATATCATCCACATAAACTTGTACTAACATGATATCATTTTGGTCCATTGTTATTGAAAGAGTCTTGTCAATAGTTCCTCTTCTATATCTACTCTTTACATGAAAGTAGATAAGTAGCTTATAGGCTCTGAGCTTGGTGTAAACCACTTAAAGAGCTTTCACTTACTTTGTAGACTCTTAGGATAATTAGGAATCTACAAAAACCTGGGAGGTTTGAGACACATATACAACCTCATCAATTTTGCCATACAAGAAGGCACTTTTCACATCCATCTGATAGCATATGAATCCCATGTAAGAAGCAAAGGCTAAAAAGATCCTAATGGCTTCAATCTCAGCCACAGGAGCAAAAACCTCATCATAATATATCCCTTCCTCTTGCCTATGTCCCTGAGCAACCAACCTTGCCTTATTTCTAACCACAACACCTATTTTATCCTTCTTATTTCTGTAAACCCATTTTGTTCCAATTGCCTTCTTCCCATAAGAACATATAAAGAATCTAAGACTATTGAATTTGAATTACAGCAGTTCCTCCTGCAAGGATCAACCCAACTTTCATTTCAAGTGCTTCAGATATTTCTGGGTTCATTTTGAGACAAGAATATAAGCAATATAAACAATGTTGGAATGTCTTATGATTATTTCTTCTCTGCTTTTGAATATAACTTACAAAAGCATAGGCTTCAGAACTTTTGGTCACTTTGCTCCTTGTTTGAACTGCTGAGTTTGGATCTCTAAGAATTAGAGTCAAAGGATGAATAGAGTTAATCCTTGATGTAGGAATAGGACTAACATTCACAATAGTTTATAAATTTGTGAAGTCAGCCACTGCACCCTCATCATCATAAGATGCATTGGTAAAAATACCATCAGTAGGATGGTCATACATATCCTCAAGAGCAGGTGATTTAGAATCATCTTGATCCATATCAGTGAAGGATAGTCCACTATAAGTACTAGCAGTACTAACTGGTGTGCTAGCAGTATTAACTGTGTTAGTACTGCTAGCTTTAGCAGCTCCTGCTTGAAGAAGCAAATCCTTAGTATCTTTGGCAAACTCCTTTCTGAGAGCTTCAGCTGCATTATTAGCATCTTGTTCTTGTCTTTTAAGCCTTTCAAGCTCATCCAAAAAGACTTGATCCTCCTTATCTATTGGCTTCTCATTTGTCTTTAAATCAGGATTTTTGTTAGGTTCTTCACCTGCATTATTTGCTTTTGAGCTCTTGAATGTTGAAGTATAAGAAGACCATATTGGCAATATAAAGTAGTCCTGAGCAGATTCATTTTCTATTTCAGAATTTCCTGCATCAAATATCTATCTTCTGTACCTACACTTGATTTAGCTTCTTTTGGGACCTTGCATGTTTGGTAGCTAGATTCTTATCTCACAGGTTGATCAATTCATTGAATCAGTTAAATAATCAAAATCAAACAGCCAAGTAGGTCCTTTTCCTGCAACATTAGGTTTATTCTCTAGAAATTTTATATGCAGGTTTTCTTCAACTCTCTTGGTTTCTAAATTGTATACCTAAATGCCTTGTTTTGTGAGAGATACCTACTAAAATTCCTTCATCTGATTTTCACATTCAAACTTTGCCCAGGTGGTCAATGGTATTCAGATGGGTCACATGGCATCCCATAAAGGTCTTATATAGCTTATGATTGGTATTTTACCAGTTATAAGTTCATAAGGTATCTTATTTTGAGGCTTGGTCATAATACCCTATTACGGACTTCAACAGCTCAGTACTAATGCTTCAGCCAAAAAGTGTTACGGTAAAAATGGATCTGCTGCATAGTTCTAGCAGCTCAATAAGGGTCATGTTTCTTTCTTTCACCAACTCCATTTTGTTGTGGAGTTGTCTGGCATTACTGTATATCTCTTTGATCCATTTTGACCCAAGTATTCAATAAAATCCATGTTCTTAAATTCTGCTAACATTATCACATCTATTGTTTTTACTTTTTGATTTAGTTAGTTCTTGAATTTGTCATATAAAGTCCTTACGGATCCAATAGTTTAATCTTTGTACTTAAGAAGAACACCCAATAAACTTGCTAAAATCATCAGTTGTAACTAGGGCAGAAAGTCTTTTGGTTAAAAGCTCCTTATAGATGTAAGTCCAAATAAATCCATATGCAGAAGTTGTAAGGGCTGACTAATAGAGCTCACTGATTTGGCCTTACAAGAGGCCTTGTGCTACTTTCCTTTTTGACAAGCAACACATGTGTGGTCATTTTGAAAAATCTTTGAAGGTAAACCTCTTACAAGGTTTCCCTTCACAAGTTTGTTTAATTTTTTAAAGTTAACATGACCCAACCTCCTATGCCATTTGTTAGATTCATCTATGGTGGCCTTTTGCATTCAAACAGGGCCTTAAACCTCTAGATGGAACAATGTTCTCTAAATTGAAACTGTACATATTGTTTTGTCTAGGGATTCTAAGTAATACTTGATTTTCATCAGGTAACTTAAATTCAGGAGACAACACAAGACATTCAGTATCTGTGAAGAGAACCTTGTTCTTCTTATCACACATCTATGACACAGAAAAGAGATTGAAATGTTGTAGTTCTTTCACAAAGCACACATCCTCAAAATCTAACTTTCTTGTTTTTATTTTACCTTTACCAGTTATGTAACATTTACTTCCTCTAAAAGCAACAGGGGACACCATTATAAGTCTTGATATTCTGCAAAGTAGGCCTTATTTCTAAGTCATGTGCATGGAACAGTCCACTATCAACAATCTTTTGTTCTGTAAAAGCCCTTTTTGGATAATCTTGCACATTAAATAAGATGAGTATTAGTTTCTCTTAGGGAACCAAGCCTTTTTGGGCTTGGGTTCTGCCTAGTGGGATCTTTAAAAGGAACAAATTTTCTAGAACTGGATCACACCATTGTATTGGAGACTTTTTTTTATTTTTTTTTCATCTTTTTTTTTTTTTTAGTTCCAATATTAGTCTTTTGTGTCTTAATTACAACCTGCTGAGGGCATAACAGCTGTGTCCCTTTTTACTTCCAACAGCTTTTAAGCTGCATTTACTCAGCAGTATTAACTTTTTTGATATGAAAAATTGTTCGAAGTGTTGTTGTTCTATTAAGTGGCTTTCTAATAGGTGAATGAGTTTTATGAAACCAGCTTTTGGTCTTGCATTATTCACAATAGCTTAACCGTTATTAACTTTCCTAGCTGCTTTTGTTGGTACTACCAGTTTTTGGTCTAGCATTATTCACAAAAGGTTTAAGAGTACTAATTTTCCTCGCAGCATTAGTTAGTACTGCCTTACTGTTAAAATTATGTCTAGCAGTATTAACTGGAATTTTGCCAGTTCTAGTTAGTACTACTCTAGGAACAAATTGGTTCTTATGATTCACTCTATGCACATTGTTCCAAACTAGTTTATTCTCCCTTTGAACATTACCCTTACCCTTCTGTTTGTTTAGTTCAACCTGTTTAGCCATCATTTTCTCATGAAAATCACAATCTCTTATGAGATGGCTAAAGCTTCCACATACAAAACATGCCTTTTTAGTATACCCAAATCCCAAAGCCAATTTTTTAGATATTGAACCATTATAATCCTTTTTGTCAGGTTTGGGACTCTTACTACATGTGTTTTGTTATTTAACAGTTTGCCTAGGAGTTTTTATATGCTTAATAGTATTAGCAAAACTAGGTGTTTCTTGTTCTTTTGAGGGTAAAGACACATGTTCATCTTCACTATCTGATTCATACTCCTCAATGATAGGAGCATCAGACCAAACTTTAGGTTCACATACTACTCTGGGTTCATTGACAACTAGTTCAGGCATTGATTCATGTGTTTCTTCACTACAATTGGATTCACAAGAATTAAAGTCACTGCTTCTAGCATCAGATTCACTAGGTTTAGATTGCTTTGGACCATATGTAAATTGTGAGTCATCTATTTCTTTATCAGGTCCAGAAGGGATGTAAATCCCTGTCATTGGAGGGGGAACAACATGCATCCCCTCTGCATATCTATCATTCACAGGACTATTTTCTGTTTCACTTGTCCTACTAACAAACACACTTTGAAAAACTTCATTTTCATAACTTAAAACACCTTTATTCAATTGATCACCATACCCAAGCCCAGCCTTATCCCTAGCACTCATCTGACTATTTAGCAAAATATTAAGATTTTTAGAAGAGTTGTGCCATTTTTCTACTTTAGCTTTTAAATCTTCTTTTTCTTTTTCAGCTTCTGCCAATAGTTTCTTATGGTATGTAAGGACATCAGTTTTATCATCTAAGTCAATCTTCATAAACTTATCTTTTACTCATACCAAAGTTGACTTTGTTGATGAGCAGCTAATTGTGCTTCAACTTTCTTTAAAGCTTGAGTATATGCCTGTATTTCTATACTGGCATCTCCAAGTTGTTTCCTCTGTTCATCATACATTTTTTTAAGTTTAACATAAGACTCTTACATTCTTTGGAACAAGAAGTTACCTCTGTGTCTGAACTTGAGCTGTTGCAGGCCATGAAGGCATAGTTCTCCTGTTCATCTTCTGAGTGACTAGTCCAATCAACACCTTCTCCATCCAGAGTCACCAAAGCTTTAGAGTCCTCCTATTTACTAGACCTTCTCCTATTGTCTTTATCCTTATTCCTAGTGTTCCAAGCATCTCTCCTCCTACTATCTTGATTCCCCTTGGATCTGTATTCTCTAGCTGGGTGGGGGGAGTGGACTGTCTTGTGACAGCTATAGCACTCGACTTTTGTTTTGTCAAAAACCTATCAGTTCTTGGCTTAAATTGTAGTTTCTACTGTCTTTTTGTGAACTTTTTCATTTCTAATGAGAAATTCATGGCCACCTGCATTTCATGTCATTTTTCTAAATCAAACTGATTAAGATGTTCGTTGATCTTTCATGATCAATTGTGGCAACTGAATTGATTTGCAGTAAGGGTATGATGAAGGATGTTCATATTGGGAGTTATGACCAGTAAGTATTAGAAAACTAGCAGGTACTTAACATCTTTGTACTGCTAGTGTTCTCTGAAAATAAATGCCACATTCTTACGTTGGCTAGAGAATGATGCAGTAGGCCTTTAACATAAGATCAAAGACTTCAGATTATAACAGATCATCAAAACTGAGGTCTCGTCCAACCTGGCTTGGTCCTCATGATTAAGGAAACTTGAAGACCAGGCAGAAGGTAGAGGACCTAAGGAATTTCTGATTAGCATTTCAGTCGAGAACGCCTGCACATTGAATCTTAGTTGACTCAGATAGACTCTTGAAACCTGTCATAGCCTATGTAGCCCTTCTAGTTTGATCAGAAAAGCCTTTAAATTTTTGCTTTATAATTATACTTCTGCATCTTCTTTATCATCCATTTCCACCAAATCTAGTTTTGATAGCTTCCTTTATTTCTGTAGCATCCTATCATTTTTTGAAAAATTTAGCAAGATGATCTTCTGGTAAAGCCATAAGCAAAGTGGTCATTGCTTTTCTTTCTCTTTCTCTGGCTAAAATTTCTTTTGCAGTCTTGGGAGGCAGAACCTTTATTAAACCATTTGTATCAGTTGAGACACTTACGGGACCATTTACTCTTTGAATAACTTCCCAGATAGGATAGTCTATATGGGCCAAATAATGTTCCATTTTCATATCCCATATGTCATATTCTTCCTTCTTGAGAATAGGAAGTTTGATGGTTGAAACAGTGTGAGGGGTTTGTTGTGTTGGTGTTTGTGATGGTAGTGGTGGTGGTGGTGGTATATCATCTTCTGATCCAGCCATTAATAGCTTTGTAATATAGAGGTTTATAACTGGGTTTTTTTGTTCTTCTTACTCAGAGTTTCTCTACAGGCTCTGATACCACTTGTAGATCCCTTTGAATATAGATCTTTCTACCCTTGTTAAGGGTTGTAGCAATAGGATACATCACACAAACTACAAGAGAAACAATGCTATAAACACTATTAAGTTATGCGGAAAACTAACTTAAACTTGCTAAGAAGAACAATGAATTTAATAACTAAAACTTTTGTATTTATCTGCCTACAAACGCATCACAGGATTACTAATATGAGATATGAGATTTGTATATTAGATATCTTTCTCTAATGTCGTAGGGGTCCTTTTTTAGACCCCCACCCCCCCCACCCCCTAAGGATAACAACCCTAACTAACTTACAAAACGCGTAAAAGATAATGCATATCTTTTCCTATAATATCTCATACATATCTCTTAAACGGTACTAACTATTTTATACTATCAGTACTAACTAACTGATCAGTACTAACTATTTTGTACTGTCAGTACTAATTACAACTATCGGTACTAACTAATATATCTAACGGTACTAAGTCAGGAATGCATAATTCCCAACATCTACCACTTTATACAAAACTTTACATCGTTGACTTATAAGACGTATCGACGAATAATTGATCCTTGATATAATTCCTTCGGTTTAAGCTTTTGCGAAACGATTATCTTCAAACTCTCCTACTCTTTTTTTGTTGCGGTTTTTCTAATTTTTTTCATTTTTTTATATACTAATTACGAAACTCGGTGTAATATCACCATCTTTACGATCATAATAACTCCAGATAATTCCTTCGATAATTCTTCATTCTTCGAACGTACCAATAATTATGTTGGTAGTAAAAATACATGAGTTTTGACTACTTTATACATTCCCATTTGCATTGTGCAAATTTCTTCCCAACCGTACCAAAGATAGAAAATTGACACAAAACTCAGGAAATACATACTTTACACTTTAAGCAACTAGCAACTGATAAATAGACTTAATCTAACAGGGTAGGCTACGGTGTAAAGGTGTAACGAAACAAACAGTTGGTGTTATTCCTAAAGGATTGGCTCTATTGGTTTTTCTAGGGGTATCTTACTCTTAAGATGAGAGTAAACAAAGAGTTTATACGGGATTTAACTAACCAATGTAGTTAGTTAATAAAACAACATCTAAAGGCTTTTTGGGTGTAATCATAGAAGTTTACCAATTTAAACGAGTTACTCTATCTAAATCCATAGTACTCATTATTGTGGTCTCGAATAGATATACCAAGCCAAGTTCTAAAATCTACAACATCACCGCCACACTCATATTTTTGTGGAATTTGGGTAAGCATTTGGAAACAGATAAGGTTAAATCCTCACAATATCTAATAAGGGTTATTATGTGCACGTTATGTAACAAGTAATTTCACAAAAGTATGCTTGAAAAAAAATTAAATTTGAGCATAATTTAAGCATTTTGTGTGAAAAATAGGACAAGTATGCATTCTAATTCCCATCCCCCTACTTGAATTATACAACGTCCTCGTTGTATAGATAAAACATTAAAAACGAGAATTAATAGAATTAGAATGAGAAACTCCCTTGATATTTTGCTTGGTAGATTCTCCAAGTTGAGTTTATGAGCAAGGATATATGTTGTAAATGCGTCTATATGCCAGCATGACTACAATCACAAATAGGATTCCAGTTGATCAATACTTCACTAACTTTGTCAATTTCTTTGCAGCGAGGTCTTGTGCACAATATAGGAAAAACATGAAAAATCCTATCTCGGGTGTCCACGGTTAATTAAATAGGCTAAATAAACTGTACAGGAGACCAATACGCCGTATCCATAAACTAGAATACACCGTATTGAGAAACCTGTAAAAAGTATCTAAATACGGGTCAGTCTGTTGAATATACCGTATCATATTCATGAATACGCTGTATTGATATAACTGACAATAATGTTTAAAGTGCATAAAAATAAAGGACTAATAACGTCCAAACATTCAATACGTCGTATGGTATGGAGCGGATACACCGTATAGGTGTCTGGGAAGACAGACTCGATAAAAATAAATAACAATCCGGGTTGTCTCTCGGGAAGCACTTTTCTTTCAGCTAGTCTTTAAGTTAGACTTTTTCCTAACATCTTTCTTCACTCGGGTCTTGTTACCATCCATCCTTCATCCATCTTGCGAAATATTTCTTTGTATGCTCGGCATGCATCTTCGCTTGTACTCGTCAAATCTTCGTATTCATCTTCTTTAACAGCAATATGCTCTTCGTTTTGTCCGAATGAATATTTGATCATCTCGAATCTTCTTATAGTGCAAACCGGCAGCTCTTGTGTTGGATCATTTACTGAATAGATCTTAACCTTTAGCTTGTAAAGGATTTGTTCCTTTAGATAATTTTAAAGCAACAATAATGAAACACTGATTTGAACACTATTGATTATGTGGAAACTAATCAATAATGCTAAGAAGAATAATAATAAGAATCACAAAAGAACTTTATATTATAACTTGAATCTACCTAGGTTACAAATTACAAAATTATGATTGCCAAAATGATCTCTATTGATATGTGTAGAACTATATCTACTAACTATGTCTAGGGTTCCTTTTATAGACCAAGGAAACCCTAATGGGCTTTACAAAACGCGTACAAAGATCATGCATATCCTTTCTTAAGATATCTCATGCATATCTTATAAACGGTACCAACTATTTTATACTAACGGTACTAATTATCTGATCAATACTAACATTTTGTACTGTTAGTACAAATTACAACTAGTGGTACTAACTAATATAACTAACGGTACTAAGTTAGGAATGCATTATTCCCAACATCTTGGGTGGCATCATCACATAATTCATATCTTTTTTCTTATCCATGTTCATTCTCATATTCGTTATCATGGTTGGTAATCTCATAGTTGTCCCATCTTCTCCAACCTTCATTACTTGATTCATCATTATCGTCAATCATTCCTTTCATGATAGCTTTATTTTTCAAAGCTTCTTCTTTGAGTTCGCTATCCTTCAAAGCATCGTACCATTCTAAATTTTGGTAACGGAGTATGTTTCCAACTATGTAAGCTCCAGGCAAGTTTCTTCCATTACAATATCCATCATCTCTCCAGCTACAGGTAGGCCACTCTAAACATCCATTTTTATAATTAAAGGGCTTACAACAATGTTTAACTGGAGTGGGTTCAGTCTATACTCTAGTCTCAGTCCATGGTTTTCCGTATACCCATGGCACATCTTTGTTCCATTCATAAATCCAATCATCCTTGTAATCATCGTAAGTTTTTAAATCCCTTAATATTTTTAGTAAGAACATCTGGATCGATTTGTAAAAGATAATTAAATTCTTTGAAGACCTTAGACAAAGGTGTCTCGAAGTTAAACACATTAGTCTCGATTCTAAATATTTCAGTAACTTCATCTTCTCTATCAGAATCAGAGGATTCTTCATCCGTGAGCTCAACTTCATCATCTCCTCTAATCCAATAAATCCATAATGCTTTCTTTGTGTAATGATCCATTGTCTTGTAGTTAAAAATTTTTGAAGCTAACCATTCAGTAAATTCAACATCAGACCATATCATTATCAGTTTCATGTAACATTTGTTGTTTCGAATCATCTTCTTTATTAGAGTCACATGGAATGTTAGTAATTCCAGAATTTTCAACCTCATATGTAAACAAATCATCATCTATTCTTCTTATCCGGTTGAATTCTTCGTTGAAAATGTTAAGTGATGTATTGCAAGTAAGCAAAACATCATTAATCATTAGAGACTCAAGTTTCTCGAACTCTTCCTTGATTACCTTTTTCATTGTTACTGAAAATAACCACAAAATTATCAGTAGAACCAACTGGAAAAAGGCGTATATAAAATTTTGAGTTTTAAGTTCGAGTGTGAAAAACTTCTTTGTTACTATATCAGACGATCGATACGCCGTATTCAATAAGACTGAATACGCCATATTAATCTTTTGATTGAATATGCTATATTGGATAAGAGAGTTGGATACGCCGTATCCAATGGAAGTGGATACGCCGTATCAGGTTATCGACCAGAATAGTGTATTAGAAAACAATTAAACAAACAAATATACAAGCAAATATATAGAATTATACACTAATCTATATTACACTAATCCTAAGGGTTAGATCTAATCTAATGTTAAAAACCAAAATATCAAATAAAAATCAAGATTAAATTTTCACTCCCCGGCAACGGCGCGAAAAACTTGATATGTTGTAGTAAGGTGTGTGATTTTATGATTTCAAGTTTTAAATTTATATTTTTCCGACTTTACCAAAAATAACACTTTAACGGGCAGTGTACCCGGTCAGATGGGAGTTTCATGGTAAGTAAGGTGTTGATCACTAAGAGCAAGAAACAATCTTTCAATTTATTAATATTTTAGTTATCTAAACTAACTTAATTCTATTCTATGTTAAACCTATGCTAAACCTATGTTAATCCTAAATCTAACGGATAAGGGGGTTTTCAGCCTGAGAGACTGACACGGGTTTTGTGGTGACTAAAATCAACTTAAGACACTAAAACAAACGCAAGCAAATTAACAGAAGATAAAAGAGCGGTCTAGCCAAATATAAGAAAACTGTATGAACCATTACTAATCCAATTAGAACGATGGTTTGTTTATTTAGTGCAATGATTACTTATCTCAAGGCGGCATATCATTCTTAAGACTTAGGCGGTACTTCTTCCTAAGACCTAGATACGAAGAATTCTGTCACAATTAGACGTATCTGTATAAAGCATCCTTATTTGTTGATTATAATCTATCTTAGGGATTAAAGCAATGGTGATCTTGATAAACCCTAGCTCATAGAGACTTTACCCACTTACTGCTTAATGGTAATTTATACACTAGTAGTCCACTTTTCCAACTATCTAATGGAATCAGAACATTATTTGTTGAATTATCTAGATTCACCTACTAGTCAATATGTTTAATAAACTATAGGCAATTTTCGTTAACTAGTTAAGCCAGAAGCGTATCCTTAGCACGATTTTAGAAGGACAATATTTATGATCCTATGATCGGCATATATATTACATTGGTTTGGTATCTCTAGATCCCGTTGAAATGATAGGTCGCATACAAAAGCACGTAAACAAGTATAAATTGATAAACATAAATAAGCAATGAACGATAAATTAAGCAATCGAGATAAACAAACCAAACATTCATATCTTCATAATAATGGCTAATACCCGAAGGTATTAGCCTTTAAACGTCATAATGAATACAAGAGTAATAATTTAGCCAATGTGAGCAAACCAAACATTCATATCTTCATGAAACAGATTATCACTATTTTACCCATAAGAACACCACTTTATTGATGATTTCGAGCCAAAAACCAATTTTAAGCCATGGAAATCAAAGTTTGATGTTCTAACTAGTTATTCCACACTCTAACACTTACAAAGGAGCATTATAACATATTTAAACACAAACCCAAGAACATTTATACACCCTACTCGATTTCACCCTATTTATAACCAAACAATCAATCAAGAACACCTTCATGTTATCATTTCATGTAAAACTGTTTCACATGAGTTTTCTACACCCCCTAGGCATCAAAACCCCTTATCAATTAGACAAAAAAACAACACTTTTAATTTGAAGAACCCTAAACCAATTTTTAGGGTTTTCACATGAAAGAATGATTTTTAAACCAATTCCTTTTAAATAGATGTTGTTTAAGGGATTAGAAACAAGTATGTAGTTTACCCTTAGGTTTGAAAAAAACACGAATTGTTGGTATCTTGATCTACCCGATTTTAGCAAAAGAGAAAAAAAAGATTTCAAGTGTTGCATATGTATAAATCGTCCCATTGGGATGTTTTGTTAAAAGAGTTTAAGTTTTTTGCAGTTTACCCCTTGTAGTTTCTAACTTCTTCCATTTTCCTTTAACACTTTTATTAAGGGAAACCAATTTGGTACTTTGACACATTAAGTCCCTCTAGTTGTACTAAACTAGTCCAAGCCTTATATTTTGCAATCAAGTCCCTAAAGGTTTAAACACATAACATATAAAGCCCAAATACATTAAAATTAATTAACACCCTTTTAATTATTAACCCATTATTGTTCAAAACCTTTTTCCTTTTATTAAATGATGATTTTTGAAAAAGATTATTTGACATTTTCTCCCCCTCAAATAATGATCCGTTTTCTATTTAAAGAGTTGTAGTCCTTGTTTGAGTGGTCAAATGTCTTTGTAAATCATTTTCTGATGAAACCGCGAGATGATTACTTTGTTTTAAAATCAACACCAATAAAATAAGATTTCTTTTATTTTAAAAAATAAATGCACTGACACGTACACTTATTTTATATAGAAAACACATGTTGTGTTGCAAAGTAAACACAAGCCTTTGTATGAATATTAAGTAATTCATACCCGAGAAATTTAATTCCCGTTGTGAGGTCAAGTTTTCCTTTTGGCTAAAATATTTGCCTTTAAAATGATGACCGGGTTGCTATCTGAAATAATAGCAAACCATTGACATGTTTTAAAAACAGTTTGAACTTCTGCTCGAACTTTATTTACAGCTCCGTGTCATTATTGAATGACATTTTTAAAGTCGTAAATATTATCGAATTTCAGAAGACATGTCAGAATTACATATTTTTTTATTTTTCTGATTTTATATTTTTGTATTTGGTTTTCCGGTTTTATATTTTTGTATTTGCATTTTGTAAAAATTTATATAAAAATGTAAAATCTTTTTGAGTTTTTATATTTTCTTATTTACAAACAGTACATAGGATATGTGAAGAGTTACCACCATTACTCTTTCTCTTCTTCAGCAAGATTTTTTAGAGTCTCGGGAGACATGCTTTTCAGTCCAAGCTTTTCTATCAAGAAGTTGAATCTTTCTCGTGGCAAAGCTCTGTGGAGATGTCTGCTAGCTGATATTCTGTTCTAACAAAGTAGAGTTCCGTCATTCCATTTTCCACTTGCTCCTTAATAAAGTGGTATCTCACATCTATATGCTTGGATCTCGAGTGTTGAACATTGTTACAACATAAAGCGATTGCACTCTTGTTATCATAGTATAAAGGAATCTTATTAAATTCAAGCCTATAGTCTGTTAGTTGTGATCTCGTCTATAATATTTGAGCACAACACCTAGATAAAGCTATATATTCAGCCTCTATACTGGAGATAGCAGTGCTTTTCTTTTTGGATGACCAGCTAATAAGTTTATCCCCTAAGAATTGTGCACTACCAGATGTGCTTCGTCTAGTATCTTGACACCCGGTGTGGTCCGCATCTGCATATGTTGTTAGAGTAATGCAGGAATCTTTCGAATACCAAAGAACCATATCAATGGTTCCTTTTAGGTATCAAAAGATTTGCTTAACTGCATGTATGTGCTTTTCGGTAGGCTTTTCCTGATACCGGGCACACATGCACACTACAAATACGAGGTCTGGTCTGATGGATGTAAGATACATTAAGGAACCAATCATCCTACGGTAATGTGTAGGATCGACTGGTTTCCCCTGTAGATCTTCATCCAGTTTACTTTTGTCCACCATAGGGGTGTCAACGAGATCACTAGATAGCATACCATATTTCTTTATTATTTCAAGAGTATAATTAAACTGGTTAGTAAAGATGCCTCTAGGACTTTAAGAAATTTGAAGTCCTAGAAAGAAAGACATTTTGTCCATCATCGACATCTTAAATTTAGATGTCATTATTTTAGCAAATTCATCACACATAGCAGGTTTAGTAAAGGCAAAAATTATATCGTCGACATAAATTTGTACCAATAAGATGTCACGGCCTACTTTCCTGGTGAATAGTGTTGGATCGACTACACCCTTGGAGAATTCTTGTGATAGTAAAAAGTTGGACAACATATCATACCACGCACGTGGAGCTTGTTTAAGACCATAGAGTACCTTTTGGAGCCTGTACATGTGATTTGGCTTGTCTTGATCTACGAATCCTTTCGATTGACTAACATAGACCACTTTGCGAAGCTCGCCATTTAAGAAAGCAGTTTTGATATCTATCTGATAGATTGTCATGTTCTTGTTGGCAGCATTAGTAATGAAGATACGAATGGCCTCTATTCTAGCAACAGGTGCAAATGATTCTTCTAAATAAATCCCCTCCTCTTGATGATATCCTTTGGCAACTAATCGAGCCTTGTTTTTTAGTACACCCCTAAGTTTATCTTTCTTGACTTTGTAGATCCACTTTAGTTTGATCAACAACACGAAATCTGGACATGGTACTAATTCCCAAACTTGCAGTCGCTCGAATTCATGTATTTCTTCATGCATAGCATCAATCTAGGAGGATTTAAGCATTGCTTCTTTGAAATTATTCGGCTCAACCGAAGTGAGAAAGGCATCAAAATAACACCACATAGCGTCAGTCTTAAGTTGCTTTCTTATGGAGACTGATCGAGAAGGATCTCTAATCACGTTTGCTAATGGATGATTCTTAGTCCATTTACCAAGAAGATCTAATGGAGTGAGGGATGGCCGCACATTAGATGACGATCCTTGAGAAGTCGAGTCTTTATGAAGAGTTTCATGAAGTGGATCATTATGAAACTGTGGTGTTTTTAGGGATTCTTCAACACCTTGAGAGATAATTAAAGAGTGTTCTTGTTCTTAGGTTGATGAAGTGCTTGTTGATGGTGCATCTTGTTCAAGAGAAGTGGATACAGGTGAACCGGTTAGATCAGCAGGTCTTCAAACAACGGCTGCGAAAACTAGAGAAACAACACTTGGTGGAGGGTTAAAGAATTCATTAAACATTGGTTGGAACAAGATATCCCAATCATTTTTGTCGGTGGGACATAAGGTGTTGAAGATGGAGGATTTGGTACAAGTCCTGAACTGAGTGTTCTAGGAGTTATTAATTGAGGTGCGGGTCTTAAATTAAACTATTCAGAAGCCATCATTGTTAGCTCATCAAATGTAACATGAATTGTTTCCATAATTTGTTAGGTTCTTTTGTTGTAGATTCGGAAGGCCTTCTTTGCAGGAGCATATCCAACAAAAATACCTATATCAGCTTTCGGTTTCAATTTACCCAAGTCCTCACTATCATTAGTCAGATAACACAACAAACCAAAGACATGAAGAAATGATAAATCAGGTTTCTTCTCATTCATAAGCTCATAAGGTGTCTTGTTGTAGCGAAGACATATAAGGGAGTGATTTTGTATATAACATGTTGTGGAGACCGCTTCTGCCCACAAATACAATGGAGCTTTTGAAAATATCAATATGGTACGAGCAGCTTCCACTAAAGTATGATTTTGTCTTTTGACAATGTTGTTCTATTGTGGAGTACACGCAACAGATGTTTGATGTGAGATTCTGAAATTTTCATAATAGTCTTTAAGAGTCTGATTCACAAACTCGTTTCCATTGTCTATTCTGATATTGCGGACAGTAGCATTCATACAAACTTGTATTTGCTTCAAGCATTTGATGATGACCTCATGAGCTTCATCCTTTGATCTTAAAAACTTGACCCACGTAAATCTTGAGTAGTCATCGACGATAACCAAGATACATTTCTTCCCATTTATACTCTCCACATGCATTGGCCCGCAAAGATCCATATGCAGAAGATAATTTTTTTCTTGATTAGTGTCGTCAGCTTTGGGTTTATGAGAGGACTTCCTGCTTTTTCTTAGGGAACATGCCGAACATAGATGATGTTTCTTGAATTTTAGTTTTAGGAGACCTCGAACAAGACCTTGCTTAGCCAACTGATTTAGAGTACTGAAGTTTAAATAAGACAACCGTGGGTGCCATAACCAGCTTTTAGTCTTCAAGGTTATGGATAGCAAACAAATTGGAGAAGACTTTAGCATATCATCGAGTAAAATGGTGTACAAATTTGTGTCTCTTGATCTAGAAATTAAATCAGCACCGTCTAAATTCCAAACATAACACGTGTGTTTCTGAAATGCAACTTCAAGATCTGAGTCACAAAATTGACCCACAGAGAAAAAATTATGCCTGAGACCTTCAACATAATAAACCCGTGAGATTGTAACATTCCCTAGTTGATAATCACCATCACCCATAATCTTTGCAATCTGATCGTTTTCAAATCTAATAGTACCCAAAAATTTGTTAACGAAGTTGGTGAGCTGAGAATGCTGCCCGGTCATATGCTTGGAGCAGCCCGAGTCCATGTACTAGAGTATGATTTGTACAACCTGAAATTGACACGGTAAGAAGATGGAGCAATAGAAACATTGGATCCCTAATTTTGCATAGGTTTCGAGTGGTTAGAAATCTTAGAACCTACGATCTTAGATTGACTATTCGACCCTACATGTTTTATATTTCTGAGTTTTCTAGATTTGTTACTACTTGGTTGTGTTTGTTTCACTAGTTTTGTTGATATGGATTTCCTAGGAGGCACTAATTTAGTGGAGATGATCCTAGTTAAAGGGCATGTGTTTCCATTTATAGTGAATATTCATCCTAAGGTTTCCACCTATATCCAACATTAGTGTATACTTTACTAGTAGGTTTCCACATTTTCGTCTTTTTACTCTTAGCAGATCTAGAGTTCATAGGTTTAGAATTAACACGAGCATTCACATCATCAAGATAATCATGAACACATAAATCATGAATAGCATCAAACATACATTCATGGCAGGTAGCACAAATAAGTTCAGAATTCGCATTCAACACATAATGCTTAACATTTACATTACAGACTGTTTTAGAAACACAATTCAAATTATTCAAACTAGACTTAGCAATCCTAGGTTGGTCTTCTACTTTATTTTTCTTCTTGTTACTACTTGAAGTTTGTGTGATCCTATCTTTCTTTGTATTGCTCCTAGGCTTTGATCCGCTAGCTTCAGTAGAACTGCTTACTCTTGTAGAAGGTGACACATAATTATTAGTGGTCTGTTTCTCCTGTGGTTGTACCTGTTTTGTGTTTTATCTTTTGATGTGTCAATGGATTCTGTAAACCTAACTTTCCTAGTCTTGTTCATTGGTCTAACAGCAACTAACTTATCACTTACAGGTCTCGTACTAGGACATGTAGCACTAACATAGACAAACAATTCTTGAATTTGTGTAACAAACGTACAGGCAGAGGCTAAGTCACTATCTAAAGGCCTTATATCTCTAGCGTGTTTAATGATTTCACGAAGTATATCAGCATTTTCTTGCGTATGTTTAAGATAGTTTACATGTGCATGACAGGAGGGGAAAGAGGTTGCAAATTTAATTTATACACTTTTAAAGTAACCATATTCGAGTTATGCACATTTTGAACACTTTCAACCACATACTTTCCTTTAATATACCCAATGTGTTCCTTTAGCTTTTCAATTGAGACATTCTTTGCTTTCAACTGAGCTTGCAACTCATTTATTATGAAAAGTTACTTAAATTCAGGAGCATCTTGATTATGAGATGGTTTGTTAGTTTGAAAATTTCTTTGCTTTGTTGCAATTTAATTTCAAGAGAAATACATCGATTTTCAAGTCGAGAACATTGTTTCGAAAGTTCGTTGTAAACAGCCTTTTCAATCATATCATTATTTTTGTCAAGCTCAGTCTGAAGTTTCAAATTCTCTACATATTCATCCAAAAAAACTTTGTTCCATGGATTTATAATCATTAATGGTAGCTAAAGAATTAACAGCAATATGCACAAGATCTTGAGATATAAGCAGCTCCATTAAATGATCAATTTCATGTTTCAACGGTTCTAATGCAGAATTATCATGTTTAAGAGAATTATTATTCGCATGTAACACATTATCAGAATGATCATTAGCATGCATTACAGTATTCATTACATCTTGACAGATAATATGCTCTAAAAGAAGATCATTATCAAGGCTTAATTCCTTCATCTCAATATCAAAATACTTCTTATCTACAGATCATTTGGCAACCTCGGTTTCCATTTGATTAGAAACATCTTTCATTTCTTTGAGTTCTTTACAAAGACTATGTTCAAACAACTGAAAATATTCTTTCAAAGTTTGAGCAAAAGGTTTGACATCTTTTCGAAAGCCCCTTTTATATGTTCAACCCCCCAATATCCTATTCTATTTCCAGTTATTTTGGTATGAAAAGTTATAGTTTCATCAAATATATTAACATGTTCTTTCATTTTATGAAAACTATCTTTTACCATATGATTGATGGAAGTTCATGAGGAATTTCCTTGTTTAAAACTGGTTCGGATAGAACGGGTGGTTTTACATAAACGAGTTCTGAAATAGGTAACCAAAATTCATGTTCTGAAGATAGTTGTGTCTGAGGCACAAAATGCTTAACAAAATGCTCATATAGTTTATTTAAGGCCACATAATCAACGGGGGAAATATTAACTTTCTTTCCTTTTAAGCTTGGATCATTTTGTTTAGCTAGCATTTTTAACCTACTCTCTTCAGCTAATTCTAAGGTTTCCTCAGTATCAGTTACAGACAAAGCAACATGTGTCTTAACAATAGTATGGCCATCATACAAAGCAGGTACTTTCTGTCGAGCTTGAGAGAGATAAAAAGGATTTTGATAACCAAGTGTTGTTTTGTGATTTTCATCATAAAAGGCTTGGGGTTTTGTTAACATATGCATTGTTTGCGTTAATTGACCCATTTTGTAAACCACATTGTCTAAAGCTTTATTCTTATTCTATAAATTAATGACTTCATCAAGATATTTATCTTCCTTTTGCTTAGACTCCTTTTTCAAACGTTCAACTTGCATTGAGTTGTAGTTTTAATGAGTGTATTTGTTTTTCAAAATTCGTAACCTTTGCATTTCTGTCAGCAATAACATGTCTTAATTGACCATCAATATACTTTTCTCTATCATTTAATTCAAACTTTTGTCTTTCTTTAAAAAGTTTTACTTGTTCTTTATATCTTTAAGCTCGCTAGTTAGAGTTTCATGAATAATTAGATTTTCCTGCAGCACCTTATTACATTTTGTAACTTGACTAGACATTTCTTAAATGACAGTTGTTAAGAGTTCATCTTGTTGTGCAGAAGAACTAGTGTTTCAAACAACCGGATTTTCAGTTTGTTGCAAATATTGTTCATAAGAAATGATATTACTATCACTTGTTATGTCAATTTCTGTGTAATTGTCAACAAATGGTTGTTCAGAACACTGTGTCTCTTGCACACTTTGATAACTCGTATCATTTTCTATGTTTGTGTCATCACATGGTACCTTTAAGAGAACATCTGTCATAGGAGGATATATTGGCCATGAGAATTGTCTTAGTTGAGGGTACATCATCACAATTAGAGTCAAAAGCATCAAGATCATCAGTTTGAAAGGCTGCTGGAGTTAGGATTTCCTGAGATGCTTGAGCTGGAATGACTATATCCCCATTATCTGCTAATAAGGCCAACTATTCTGGATCTAAATAAGCTGATTCTAAAGCTTCAGTCAGCAACATTTTCTCTTTAAACCATGTTGAATTCTTGGGCCTTTTTGGATTTGTGCATTGTCTAGCAAAATGGCCTTCCTCTTGACAGTTGTAACACTTAATCACCCTTGGTTGAGCTGCAGCCCCAACCCTGTTACCTCCCAGATTGGTAGCATTGTTCTGTGCCCCTATGTTAACATACCCTGGTGTCTCTCTCCCCTAAACTGTCTGTACGATGACTCTTCCATCTTGAATGGTTGCTTGGTTCCTAAGATTAGACAAGGTTCTCAACTGATTATTTATCTGTGGGAACGAGGACCAAATTATGTGCTTACAAATGTCATTAGCTTGTTCAAATTGGCAATTGGATCATCAGAAGGGTTAAAAGATGGAACAACAAGTCCTGAATCTAACTTTGTAGAAGATTGTTGCTGAATAGCATGTGCTTGATAGGATAGTTGCAAAGTAGGTGCTTGATATGGTTAGTGGTGAACCATTGGAGAATTAGTAACAACTTATGGCTGATACGGTGATTGTTGGACAATTGGTGCATCATAAGAACGTTGTGGTGCAGGAGGTGAGTGGTATTGTTGAGTAACATATGACAGCTGAGGATAGTACTGAGTCGGGTTCAAACAAGTTAGAGAATTAGCAACCAAGGCTATCTGATCCGGATACCTTTGTCTTGATAAACAGACTTCATTTGCATGAGCTTCATGTTACCTTAGATGAGCATACAGATGATCAAAGTTAGTGGTATGCATGTCTTTGGCTAATTTGGCATCCGTGATAAAAAATTTCCATTCAGGTTGAAATGATTGACAAACTTCGTTTTGACTTGGTGTAAAACCTAAAAATCTCAACAAGTGTAAAATTACCAAAATACCCCTAATGCAAGAAAATTTCATAAAAGCTTAAATAAAATGCATTTTAATGTTAAAAATTATGAAAATACAATATATGGCAATTATGAAATTTATGTAAGATTAAAATACCTTATATTATATAAGAAAAATAATTAATGTTTATGCATATGTATTTATGCCGAAATTAATTACATTTAATTACTTATACATTACAATTAAATATAAAATAAATATGTATAATTACACAATAAATGTTGGTAAGTTACAAATCTGATTTTAGTCTTTTGAAAGCCTCAAAACTCGGCATAATTCCCCATTATATCTCTTTTACACTTTTCATTTGCTAAATCTCTAAAACAAAACACCATCGAAACCCTAAAATCCAAAAGTGGCGGCAAAGAATTTTTCCAAGGCTTGCACGATTTTTCTAAGGTGAATTGAAGGTCAAGGAGTGTGGGAAAAATAGTGGGAAGATTTTATAAGGCTTTGTTCGATTTTGGTTATTGTTTTGGGTTCGAAAAGCTCTACCGGGTTCATAAATTCATAAAATCACTAAGGATCATCAAAGGTAATTTTATAACTCATGTTTCATCATATTAATTCGTTATATACCTGAGAAAAATGTTCATGCATTTTATTTTGATTTTATAAATTGAAACATATTCGAAACCCTAATTTTGGATTAAATATGAAATCGGCATATAAAATATTTGTAAAATTTATTTTATATTTTTCTAAGGTTGTTCATATCACATATAACTCAGAAAAATTGTTGGAAAAATTTAGAAGTGATTCGAATAATTATTGGGGAATTATCTTGGTTTGCCGATTTCGAAATAAAGGAAAAAGGAAAGAAATAAAATTAGGGTTAGGGTTTTAATAATTTTTCCAGGTTCTATTAATGCTAATGATTGTATAAAAATTGGGAAATGTTTGGGTAAAAATTTAATTAGGGTTTTAGTGAATTATTTGTTAGCCGATTGTGATTTTAAAAGTATAAGGACTTGTTTTGTAATTTCTGAAACTATGGGGTCTGTTTTAGACATGTTATTATACTTAATATATTCTGTATAAAATAAGTTGGGGGGTATAAAATGTCATATTGATATTATTTTGGATTTAAAATGGTTAATTACATATATTAAGTAATTAGAAAGTAATTAATTAAAATAGAGGGACTAAAATTGTAAATTCTGAAAAGTATAAGGTTTGGTTAGTATTTAATGTATAAAGTATGATTTTGTCATAATTGAATCTATAAGGGCTTGTTTTGTAATTATGGATAATTAAAGATATTGTTTAAATAATTAATTAACAAAAAGGGCTAAATATGTAAATTGTATAAATTAAGGGTTTGACTTGTAAATACAGAAAATGGAAGGTATAATCTGAATAAAATGTGAAACTTTGATATTTACACTTTTAACCTTGAAAATTGTTGATTTTGCATATTAAACCCTAAAATATGGAAAGTTGTCATATTTAACACCCCCAAAAATACAACAATGCAGCGGAATACCACATGGGGTGCTACTTCATAATACACAGCGCTAGATA